>QNGE01005787.1:0-35207 GCA_008508345.1 Paragonimus westermani
TACATGCTACTATTGGCTTTTCCAGATTTATCTATGGGAACCACTGTTTCAAACTTCCCGTATTGCCCAAGAATGACCACATTTCTCGCAGGAATTGCATTGGTGTTTCTGGTATATAATGTGGGATAAGAAGCATTGACATGCTGATTATAACGGCTCCGCTTTATTGGTAAACATAGCTTTGTGTGATAGCTCGTAGCTTGCACAGGGTACAGACACTGCTGTGTTGAACTGTCGTGTGCGCCTGTGATGAAGTAGAACAACAGCTATAAGTTTAGTGCACAAACTCAGGTTAATCTCACTAACCGAATTCACTGTTTAATTAGCAATATGTTGTCCAGGCGTGACTACAAAGAACCAGGTAGTCCACAGCTACACACCCACGCCACTATGTTGACTATCTATTGCTGGCGGTACTTCACCACTAGCATGCTATGGTCACTGCCTCCGCATGAACATGGTGAATAAAAAGCCATATTGGTAACAATGAGGCTTCAAGCATTCTTGCTAACGTACCTAGATGTTGCCTATGGGCGATGAGAGGCAAAGGACACACAGGTCACACAGTTTGCCTGCCAAATGAAAAAAATCTGTTCAAAAGTAGTTGATAGTACAGTGGGGATTCCGGCAAATGTAAAAAAATTCACGTAGGAATTACTCTATGGAAGTAGACGTTTCATTGGCAAGCCATCCACAGAACACCAGAATACTAATGCACAATGCATCCGCCGCTACCAGAAGGAACAATTCGTACCGTTCGAAGCATGTTCCATACGTAGCATTCGTTCTTAGGAATTCGTCATGAGTATCAAACGAGTTACGTCTAAAAATATATGACAGAAACCTGTCAAACTCAGTCGATCCCTCAAACTTATCAAAAGGCTGGGAGCGTTCTGCTCCGCGAAAGACCTCCTGCACACATTTACAACATCCTTGGTAGATGGGAAATTTCCTATTTTCCGCTATATGTAGTCCGATATATTGAAGCTAGGTGTAATGTTCAGTAGCCACTGCTTGATCCTCGACAGTTCGTCATTGGGCGGATGACGTTGGTTTTGGTCCGGGCCGTGAATTAGTCCCCCGGATGTTTGTGCAGCAAAGTTACAAATTGGTCGTCATCTAAGCGTCTAAAATATATGGCGGAAGCACAGCGTGCCTGTCCGAAACACTTCTGTCTTAGACCTTGCGTCAGGCTCACAGGTTGCCTTTGCAAACCTAAATACAAACACAATGTCTTGGACTCTCCAACATTGGCTCAGTTGATCGGAAAATGTAAAATGCCGTTCTTCTTTGAAAACGTTCTATTTCTTGAGCAATGTCTTCCAAAGAATTAAGTAACTTTGTTTCCTGGATGGTCCCAAAAATCGCCGGAAATTCATCAAACAAGTCTGCGATAACGGACACTCCGTGAAAGCAACGAGCTGATTGACCACAGCCGAATGCAGTCGCTCCTATGGACCACAAACAGCCAATGAGACTACCCGCCGTTCTCATTGCTCAGTCGTGCTCTCACCCCACCGAGGATGTGAATGTAGGTTACACGTTCTCAATTCCAGCCCGAAGAATGTCTACGATATGGTTTCTAGCCTGGGGGGTGGGTGGTCATTTCACCCGGCTGCGCGTTGTGATCACACGGAAAGATGAAACTACTTCGACTGTGTCCTTTCTAAGTTGAATCCCTAGCGAAACTGTTCAAGTTTATTGAGGCCTTGCTAGTCACTCGCCACAAGCCTCCGTTGTGTGCCATAAACGATTCTACAGCTACACTACGTTTGCTTCGATTTTCCCAACTAGGTTCAAGGTAGTTTTACGGAACCACGAATTATTATCCATTTTTTCACTTAAACGTTGGTTGTTTAATTTGAAATGTTACATAATTGTGATTGAAAACAGTACACAGGTGAATTCAGCTAGCGAACTTAGTGCCGTCGCAGTAATCCAAATTGATGAAGGGGGAAATTGTTTCATCAGCGTTGCTTTCGGTGGTCTCTAAGATAATGGAGGGTTGCCAGATGTCTCCCTCCGGACAAAGGTTGTAGACCTTGAACTGATCACCAAGAGGTAGGGATGCTTATGCGTCATGAAATCTGCTATTTGTTCGTGACTCATCCCAAAGACTGAAAAGGTTGATTATTCCATCTTGCTGCGGATACTCAACAGTTACGGCCTCGAACAGCGCACACTCACGTGGCCTAAATATTACCTAACTAACCGTAAGTTCATCGTCAAGCTGAATGAGGAACTGTCAAAGTGATTCCTTACTAACAGCGGCGTTCCGCATGCACCCATCTCGGGAATCCTCCGGTCCACAATTTTCGCACTTGAACTGCCTAGCATAGTTGAAACAATGATGTTCTACGTTAACGACACAAAACCAAGGCGAGGTCTGCAGGACCCGGAAGATGTGATAACCTTACGGAACGATTTGTACTGTTCAAACCATAGAAAGTAAGTTGTTCCTCATTGTTACCAGCTATAAATTCACACAAACTAGCCACCGAACTTGCGCTGACCAGTACCTCGACAATACAAAGCTACGTATGCCAGTATACAACGATACCCGGGAACCACAGTGGCAGACTGTTTGAGTGTATCTACAACTGCCATGGCTAAAAAAGCGCAAATAACCCTGAGCAGTTCAGGAACTTGTTGAACATTCCACCCAAAGGTGTTTCCCACTAGGTCAGCACCCACAATTTGCCCACCAATGGAAACAAACATACACGCTTGTCGTCCCTACCTTGAAAAGATTTGGTACTTAGTGGTCGATCAGAGACGAGCTACTAGAAGAATTATGGGGCTCAAGAAAACCACCTACCCGGAAAAACGGGCAGAATTGAGTTAATTCTCATCGAATCACAGACACTTCAGGGGAGATCTAATTCTCATCTACAAAACACTGCACATGTCCTCCCACCAAATAAAAACAAACGTTTAAGGAGTCATTCGTTGAAACTGAGCAGTACGATACGCAGGTTACTCTGCAGACAGGATCTGTTCACACTGAAGTGCATCACTCGACTCCATGGTCACAGCTGAATCGGTAGCGTCTCGAACTATTGCTCCATCAGCATATGCGTGATAGATAACGTGCACAATTTTCCTATCCTTTATGCCAGCCCAGTCCCTCAAGTCATTAAACACACATATCTGAAGACATGTTGAATCAGTGAATCTCACTGTTCCTTGCGTATGATCGCAGCTAGCAGCGGAATAGAACTTACCCGTGATTTATCTTCATTCATTTCGTCTTTGCACACATAAACCGTTCAATACAACCATTCACCGAGCAACACATAGAAAAGAACACTAAAGCAAGGATATTTCCCTCTCATGTAGCAAACTATGAACCTCGGACTGCATCTGGTTGACACTGAAATTATCAATGCACACCCATAACAGACCTATACAGCTAGGCAGAATAACTCAAGAGCCAATTTAGCTGATCTCTAGCTTCTACCATGTTACCAATCAAACCTGCAATAAAGTTCGTAGATGGGTAGGTTTACAAACTCCCGTAGTTGCATTCCCAATAACAAACGTACTAAGTCGACTGACCAACGATGACTTCGCGATGGCACATGCTAAATAAGTGGATGAGGTACCAGCGGAGGCTTTGCAGTAATTGTTTTAACTAGTGTTTACGACGGCGAGCACTATTGGACAATAGTTCTTATGTTCAAGTAGGAGATTAAGGGGGATTCCTGTGAAAACTACATGATAAATAGGCTGGCTTGTCGTAGCCATAATTCCGACATTCACTATGCTCCGTCAATTCAACCGCAGAACGAGAATTATACAGTATGAAAGAACGAGCAAGCTTTTATCTCGGATATGGGGTTTTGCTTTCGGAACAGCGTCGTGTGTACTAGCTGTCAATACTTGCTGTTCCTCGGTACTGCGAAACCGTGAGTCAGTCAGGGAATAGTTACGGTCCATTAAAAGCAAGTGTATGCTGAATAGGTATTTGGACATGCTATCAGTGCCCCATTCTCGTGGGTCAGTTCAAGCTCCGTGGAGAACAGTGGTCCACTTTCGTCACAAAGGTTCATTCACAAAAAATGCCGGCGTGGACCCCCGCCGATGAAAGGCTGGCTGATGTTGAGTATCCGATTGAAAGTGCACTGCATTTTGGCAACTATCAAATGGCACAGATAACGCTTTAGAGCATTTTGTCCAGCCAACGAATGCGTTTTGTACCCCAAAAATGCAAAAGGCTTCTGCAAGACCGTTGTGTTCATGTTGATTTACTGTTAGTTGATGACGCCACGGAAGAAGCTGCGTCAACAGCGGTAGTGATATAGAAACTCGCATTTCCAATGCAAATGCGGTCCTGAACCATCTTCGAAGACGCAAGGCCATCTCCCTAAAGCTCAAGGACCGCGTGCATAATGCGATGGATAACCACATCGGAAGCGTGATTACTCAAGAACTGTGGACTATCATAACGCACTGGTGAGATGTAGCCAAAGCCAACGGCGAGCGAATTGTGGACAGTACGGGCAACCAGATAAGCCACCGCTAAACAAAATCGGACCAGAAAACGAGAACTGGCAGGCAAGGAACTCACGAGAGAAAACGTCAGTCACGCAATCTGGGCACGAATTGTGATTTGAAACTGGAATTGCGGTTCATGAACGGGGACGCGCATATGAATTCGTAACGCGCGAGTTAGACAGTGAAGATCACTCTTTATTGAACGACTTTCTGTTACAGTAAGGCTACCTTGATGCCGGCGTCACTCCGTGATACACGACTGATCGCCTCTTCCTGATCAACCCTGTCTAGACTGAGCAGAGGGAATATGGAATATGCCCACCGTCTGGCCACTAACCGTCCCTCGGAGACTGTGGCTGTAAAATGCCACACAGGCACACATCAAACACGAAGAAGGTACGTTCAGCAAATCTTGCCGAACGTATCGTAAGATGAAAAGCGTTCAACGAGATAGGAAGGAGAGGTCAGCGAAGTATACAGCCAACTAATTCAAGACCATAATGATGTCTCGTCAACCAGGGCAGATGACAAGACTTGGTAACGAATCCTTCGTAACAAACCAAACCAATATAAAGCCCGCACGAAATCAGCTACGGCCGCTGTCCGTTTTATAGATCGATGAAGGTGGACATGTGCGCCAATTCAAACGGGTTCATAGAATGGCGCGCTACAACCGGGGCGGATGCACTGTTCAACAAATTGACATATCTTACGCGACCTCCCCCAGGATGATCATATCCAGAAACGGACTCAAAAGCAAACCTAAATCCGAAAACACCATGACCGTAAGTTGAGAAAATGAGTGTCGACGTTCCGGTATGCAGCAAACACATGCCGGACTCCCAGTTCTATCGATTACAAAATATGTGGAGATCGCCAGAATGTGAATAGTTAACCATCAAAAGATACTCTGTCTGTTCACTGCGTGACCGTCCGGAAAAAACCTGGTGGGTTGGGGCACAGTTGTTTTGTTGGAGGGTAAATAAGGCGCGTCACTCGACCCAAGGGACTCTCCGTAGGAACAAACAGGCCTTAAATCGCCATACTACCCATCAAAACCAAGCGAGCTTTCTAATTTCACAGGAACCATACTAAAACAAAACGATACACTATAAGAAAACTCAAAATCAGAGTATAGACTGTTAGGATAAAAAACTTAGACTTCACTTCACAATCTATAGTTAAATCAACATTCAAATGCCGAAGGGGTACGAGATGAACAAATACACTGGACGTGTCAGGAAAAATTTTTTCTTCTGAAGTCCTTCTGCTACTATGGTAAAGGTCAGGAATTCTTCCTGCTGGAAACCTGAATTCAGTGCCGGATTTTGATTTCCCGTTTTTGGCAAACTTTCTCGGTCTTTCAGTGCTATTTCTGTCAATTCTGATCGGTGTCTTTCATTCTTCATTTTTGATTGATTCACTCAAATCCTTGCTTTCTAACTGGTTTACAGCCATATAAATGCGAACGTGCTCAGATCAAATTTTGCCTTCAGACTGAGAGCTTAGAAATATCGCATTTGGAGGCCAATCTTTTCCATGTCACC
Organism: Paragonimus westermani; assembly: GCA_008508345.1. Classification (NCBI taxonomy): domain Eukaryota; kingdom Metazoa; phylum Platyhelminthes; class Trematoda; order Plagiorchiida; family Troglotrematidae; genus Paragonimus; species Paragonimus westermani. Next base: position 6,045 of record QNGE01005787.1, read on the forward strand.
TAGCGTGAAAGCTAGGTTGGGTTAACTGGTTGTACATATCGCGTTCAGTTATTTATTTATCGCGCACAGATATTTGGAAGAGCCGTACGAGTGGCGTACCGCGATCGCCCGTTCCTACCACTATCGTCGTGGGTCGTAACATGAAAGAGCATTCGATAGCTGGAACAGTAAACGAGATGTCCAGAGATGTGAGCCAAATCGAGTAGCAAGCGTCAACGATGAAACCAAACCTCAAAATTGATTCTGGAGAAACAGAGCGATCAAGATATCTCGCATGCGCTTGATAATCAACAAACAAGAACGGACCACAAAATCGGCACACCTAAACAACCACAGATTTAGAGCAGTACTGCCACATTATAGAACCCCAAACACCTCAAGCTCAAACCAGTAAAAAGCAAACAATAGTATGAAGTACAACCAACCGGCGATTTTTGGAGCAAGCTAAGTCAGCTAGTTAATTTAAGGTCTGTGGTCAGAGTTCGAAACATCCTGAAGATAACGAGATTGAGGACCAACTAAATCGTCAGGAAATCGAGTACCAACCATCTCGATTTTTCCTGTGTAAACTTATGTAATCTGGCGGCATCCAGCCCACAAATGACCCGAAATATTGGGAGGAACCTAAAACCTGACTGTAGAAATCTGAAAACTTACTTCAGACTTGTGACCCGCTAGAAAAAAAATCTCAGGCATCTAGTCAACTGTTACTCGAAAAATAAATATTCTGAAGTCGGGATAGCACAGACAGCAAGTTATGGTAACCCCAGGGATGAAAAATCAAAAAACAGACGTGGTCATAAGATGAGATCTTGGAATAGGCAAACATACTAATGGATAGATATACGTGTAAAAAGGTAGCAAATGTAATACCCGACTTTCGGACGAACTACATTGAGAGACAGACGTTTAACACTCACGAACAGATGGATTGATGAGAAAGGTTAAAGGGACGCTGAGGTCAAACCTATATGTACAGCATCATTTGAGAGGTCAAAGTGATAGGTCGAAATGAGACTGAGGGCAACAGCAAACAACACATATTGGCAAGGTTAAGAAGCATCAAGGCGCAGAGATGGACTAGGGAAATAAGAAAGTCTATTTTTCGGCCAAAGCTGTTTATAACTTATATCCATCAGATTAACCGAAGGAACCTTGGGATGTTCCCCAAACTCCGTTGAAGGGTTAGTTTCGTCGGAACCAAGATCGAAAGTTTTATTCAAAGCCATTGGCATGTCAACTTCTTCCTGCGTCTCGACGAGTGCATTACGATGAGACTTCGACCTTTTTGTTTTGGCCAGTTGTGGCACTGGGCGTGGGGGACCCATTACTTCCTCAATAGGTTCCAGGAATTTCATCGAACCGGACTGTAATGACGGCGACCCGATAGACGTGCCACGATTCCGGCAAGTTCCATTGACGCATTTGCACACATCCGGCAAACAAGGCTGACCAGCACGGTAACAACTGCAGCGACTGGTACATGCGCCCCGGCATTTACAGCGAGTAGGTCCATGGGAAATGCGACTGTCAACGTCCTGCTGCTGAAGCGAAGAGCGAATCCGAAACAAAAAATCAAGACAATCATCTGCTGGGGAGATCCGTAGTTCATAGTATAGACACTGTTGGTGTTGGGCTGTTTTTCGAGCTAGCTGCTTCGTTCGCAAACGTTTTTCATCGTATCAGGTAGCGTCACCAATGGAATCTTACGCAAAACACCAAACTCTGAAAACAGCAAGCAGAACATTCAACTGATAAAGTCGGGTCACTCTTAGCATGATAATCACAGTAGTAAGACTACTATCACACATAGATCGCTTCTGGCCAGCTTACGATTGCGGTGATTCCATTTGCCGCAATAATGAAATACGAAGTAGCACGGGGAAGAAAACATTTAAAGAAAAAACTATGCGCCGAAGAATGCAGCACTATGACGCTTAACTATGGTGGAAACCATCAATTCGGTGGCTGCTTGTCATTCAGTCTGGCAGGCGGTATCACAACCTACTTTAGCAAGGCAATCTGGGTTTTCATACCTCAGACCAGGTGATCACCTGACACTGATGTACTATAGCAGCTTAATGCAGTAAATAGCACACTGGCACATAATGTTATTATGCAAAAAGTCGAAGGCACATTAGACCACGAAAATTGCTCACGACGGCATGAGTCTCTCACCTCGTTTGAGCCAGCTTTGTGAGGGATCTTCGTCCGAGTAGGTGTCAGTGCCTCACGAGCAGTCGAAAGACGCCAAGTTGGGTCAAGCAAACTGGAATCCGTTGGATCATCGTTTTCATCGAATTCATCCCAAATGGACCCGGGTTTTTTGGTGGAATCAGGAACGAGCACCCTGGGGGAAACATTTCTGCGTTTTTTCTGATCAAATTGGACTGACTGCCTTGTTATTCGACGCTTCTGAGAGAACACCGGAGTACCGGACAGACGTCGCACTCCACCCAGTGAATCGATTACGTACTGAAAAGAAATGAGAATGGTGTGGACAGAAGTTTCAAAGAGGAAGCTCGGGCTGGCAGGCTAGAATGGTCAGTCACACTATGCGCAACATAACGGAAATGCACTGCAAGGCAAGTTAAAGATGAACGTGAATTTTAATTTTACAACACCACCATCCCGAATCAACTTGAAGTCTACCGAAGGCTTAGGTCAGTAGAGGATGTGTTTTAAACTATACGACTCCCGATAGGGAATACTAAAACAAATATAAAACGAGTATAAAACATTGAAGATGCGAATTCATGAAGAAACATACTTCTGAAGCCTGCCTCTAAATCCGACAACACTAAAGGTAAACTAGTAAAAAATCGAAACACGAAACGAGATTTCAAGACATCCAACACAATGTGAAATAACTTTAATCTAATGCGTTAAAACTTGAACTGACCCAAACCTCACTACTACCATACACCATGAGCCGGTTACTCTGAAATCCCATCGGTTGGTGATTGGTAGGTAGCAAAGTTAATGTTATTCACTTGATCGATAAGTGGTTCATTAGGATCCACAGACACTTCCAGTTGATCACGTAAGTCTCAGGTGCATTTGAGTCACACAAGCGGGTGAGCAAAGTGTAGCGAAATTCCACCGATGAACAGAAGAAGCACATACCATAAGATTTTATGAACAATTTCCTATTCACCCCTACATCGCCCGTCTCCAAATCAAGCGTATTTCGTATGGTTGTTTAGAGGAAATCAAGATAGAACCCACAACCCTGGAACAATGCCGGCTATAGAGTGCACAATCGAGTGTTCTCGGATCTGTGATCACTTCCTCCGCCAATTAAGTGTGGATGACCCGATTGTATTGTGCAACCTATGTGACCCAGCTTATCACATGGCAACAATCATCATGTGTAAACATTGCAAAAAAATAATTAAACGTAAGTATGAACCCCTAGTGCATTGTTTTTGAGGAAAACGCAGCTACTGTTGTTCACGATAACACCTGACCATCAAAACTGACCGAGTGAGCATGACTCTTCGTCGACCGCTTCAATTTGGAGATCGCCCGATTCAACTGGTCGACCTGTTTCACAAGTTCCTCACGTTCCACGTCCAGCTCCGTTATGCTCCTTCGTAGTTCTTTAATCTGAATAGTACATGACGGGATATTCAGAAATTTAACCAGTGATCAGTTATTAAAAAAACAAACTAGGCATGACAACGGATGAGAACAAGTCAGACGAAAACACGTTTTGATCTGTTTGGGAAATTACCTGCTCTTCTGATTGTGACAACCGCATAGAATAATCCGTAGCCCGTTGAAGTAATCCGTTACATTCTTGCTCTTTCGATTCGAGTTGAATTTCCATGTCTGCCACTCGGCTCTCAGCCACAAGACTGTTGACCTTAGACGACACTGCCTTGGATAGGAAACAAGAAGGCAGGAAGAATAGCTCAGCAAATACGAAAGGATTTTAACCCAAAAAATGGATAGGTAAATCAATGATAAACAGTTAGGCATAGAAATATCCAGTATACGCTAAAACGTGGTCTCGATATAAACGGCTGTCATATGGGACACACTGACAAACAGATATTTCGGACTGTTGAAAAACCCAATGTGAGTCCACTGTTTCTTTCAAATTCATGTTAGCTTGGGACAGCAAAAACTGACAAAGCAAACGGTCGCTCAGATCAGTAGGTGGATTATTAAATTCAATGACACGTATCTGAAGTTGGACCGCATTCGATATGCTCAACCCGAAAATACTTAAGGGTGTCGCGGCCTGCAGTACTCTGGAGCAAATGACGTAGCTTCGCAGAGCATTTCCCACGTATGGACACACTGTTCTTGTCACCGATTCGTGTTCTGCATAAGTTCAAATTTTGCGGCTAGGTATCTTCTACGTTGATAAATCTGTCATTACCTATTGGTAATACTCTAGAGAGGATGAAACAAAGTTGGTAGCACAACGTTAAACCAACGGAGAAACGCAAGGATATAAGAGCGAGAATAAGCCGTTGTACAAAGTGAATACTGCACGAGCGCAGCTGTCGCCGTTACCAGTGGACATGCCGGAACGCCTAGTCAACTAGTCAAGGGCGTGATCTCTCAAAGGAATGAATGAAACATACCAATCGCTTCGAAACGACAACTTTGGTAAAACTGTAAAGGCCACTAAATGCTGCAAGACTTCAGAAGACAGACAATTGACTAGCGATTATCAGGAAGACGTTCCTACGCACCAGCGAAGATAGAATGCGACCGTTTGAACGAGTGATCTAGCTTAACCGATGGACTGAAGTGACTGTCGGTATTCGAAACATCACGGATTGTTAACATCACTCCAGAACATTAACTCTTGACCCATTCATTAGATGTGAACAATTGGGCAAGTTTAAACCATGTTACGGTCTTCAGCTGTTGCACTGTGTGGCGTTCGTTATCGTGTTACATACAGTCACATATGAGCCGAATATTGTTAGGCCGTTAAAAACTTAAAAACAGACGGCCACAGCAATGTGCTCAAGTCACTTAACTCTTTTCGTCACCATTCTTCTGATGTGTAAAATCTGCAGTGTCACATACCATTGTGGCGATGGCGATAACTTCATACAAACTAAGCTGACCCTTGAGCCACAGCTTCAGGATAATGCTTCCTTGTGAACAGGAAGGGAACAGGCTCTTTCTCTGGTCAAAAGTCGACTGGCGAACTACCAGCATCTCGTAGAAAATTCATCTCTTCAGTTTGATAAAATCGGAGAAAACTTGATTTTACAAGAAAATGATATCATAATAGTCAATGGTATTCTGACCAATGGGTAAACGAAATCATAACTCAACCGATAAGTTGCACATCGAAGAACAGGTTAATTTTGTTATATCACCTGTTTTAAAGTCAGGAAAAATTATGATGGATCTTCAGCTAGACAAGCTGGGAGGTGAATTACAACAATGAATGGAATATTGCACACACGTGCTCAACGTCACACGACTACAAAGATCGGAGTCCTGTGTCCTACATACAGTCACCTATAGTGTTACGGAAAATCTGAGGACACATGAAGAAATCCTTCGCTTGCAGACACGTGTCTACAAAAACAATCGTAAGCATCAGAAAGCGTCACCATAACACTTAAAAAAATACTCGTATTTACTAGTTTTGAGGATGAATAACATACGTCTCTCAGTGACCAAGGCAATTCACAAGTGGATAAATTCACCACATCGACATCTGTGATGAAATGAATTCCATCGTTTTCCCATTTTCGTATCAGTGCATGACCACCTTAGCAATCGTTATGGGGATTTCTTAGCTCTGGGAACGATTATTGAGTTGCCCTTGGATTGACCGCTCACATTGCAAGCGTTTCACTGTCACATCACTGACGATGATACTTAATATGAATATGGAACACTCGGAATTTAAACAGACAAGTCAGGGAATAACACAATACTTAGAGAACCCAGATATACACTTTTTTACATTCGCCGTTTGACACTGAACTGAAATGTTATCAGCCACACCATGATACCTGCGTATGCAGTTGCGCAACACGGCATCATTTGTGACATACAACACCTTCACACTAAGCAGACACATCGAAGGGTATAAATAGTGGTTCGCCTCTCTCATGGATATCTTCGTACAAAGGACATACTTTTGGTTCTTCAATTGACTCTGACTACAAATTAAGCACCTCCTGTGTACAGTGGAGAACAGAGCTACATCGCTTACCGTTGAAAACCCGAGCCGCCCGGAACACGTGGGGAGAAATATTCGTGTTCATGCAAGGAAGGCGTTCAGCGTCCATCGGCATAAAGGATGCCACTGGACACAGTTGAACACAAACTAGTTTACACTACCTTCACTTGATTCACCACCTTAGGCGCTGTGAATCGTTATTGTTTTCATTCTGTTGACTTGTCAGTCGCATTCAGAATTTTGCCCTGATTATTGGCTCACATCAATCTTTACAACTTGAGTCGTTCTTTCAACCCCTATCCACCACGCTGACAAAACAAGACAGTAGCGAACCTAAGAACGTCTACCTATAAAAGAACGTAGTTGATACTAGAACTCAACAGCAGAATCGATGAAAACAAGAAAGTCACGTTTCGCAGCAAAGACACACAAAGGAGGTAAGCTTGTGTAATTCCGGGAAGTTAACAAATTCACATCGAATTTCCTGTCCGAAGTGGGATTGAAGAGTGCATGAATGGCTTGAGAATAACTTGCAAGTGAAAAGTAATGAAGGTTACTAGTGACTTTTCATCTCTAGCCGAAAAAACATTTCAAAATAAAGTCCAAAAATTCTCCAGAGCCAAAGAAATGTAACCAAAAAAACATTATGAATTGCTCGAAAGATGGTTACAAACAGTAAAACCTTAACCAATTTTATGTATGACCGAAATGAGTGGACATTTAAACTACAGGGACCAAACCCATCCACATTTTTGGCGGATTTATCGAAGATTTTCAAGGCGAAGAATTTCTGTATCAACAACAGGTGCCCGCAGTATGCTTGTGACTTGTCACCACAAGTGAGGTTGGTCATCAGGTGGCAGAGTTGTAAATGATAATCTGATGACTGTTATGATGGAGAACACAATGCAGTCTGCTTGAGGAAGTTATAAAATACAAGGATATACTGACGAGTAGCGATGAAGCTTGGTTAATATGAACTGAACATCACTCACAAATGGTCATAACAAACCGCTTTCGAAAAGAACCACCAGATTCTAGTCTCGCTCTTGATACAGCTCGACAATGGCACACGTGTTTGCCATGGTTAGGATTTAAACTCCAGTCACGTTTTCAGCCGGCGACTGTGCTGACCATTGTGACAGTGACTTCACACTATGCACGACTAAATTATCACAACTAAATGTCCAACCAAATTCCCCTGAGAGAAATCATCGGATGGTTTGATCGCCTTGAGAGAAAACACGATAACTGTTCTGTTAGACTACCTGATAACTCTGATGGTCCAATAGTACATTTATCACAAGTACACCTTTCGGAGCAAACAAGCAAATGTTACCAGAAAGCAGTAGATTGAATACTGTTTGAAAACGTTTACACACAATGAACGAAGTACAAAAATGGGAAAAGCAACCGCAATAAAAATTGTACGGCCAACCCGTGACCTTTTCACCTTTTGACACTTCGCCTCATAGCTTCGATAAATCGATTGGGTATTTCCTGTCGCAATACCGTAGTATACCGACAGTCATTTTTCCATTTAACCCTCAAACTAAACACACTAACGTTCGTATGCTTCGCAAACTAACAAGCATCACCGATTTATATAGGGATGACAGCATAATGGCAAGCTGGTTATAATCACCCGAGATCAAACCCTCATGACACACCAAATACCAAATGGGGTGTTGTTTTTACAGCGCAAAGTGGAAAAGGCGGAAAATGGTTTACCATTCAAAAATTAGTCAACATCTTAACTAATATCCGATAAAACCAGCTCAGTCAATCCAAATGTTGCATCGGTTCAAAAACAGGAATGGTTCACTTATCAAATCCATTAGTTCACTTGTTCTTCGCATGATACATCCGTGATACACCCGTGCTGATCGGATGCAGCACAGTTACATGACAACAGGTTCGCACGTAGGTCCCTGACAGAGCTTATCCAACTCCCAGGGTAGTCAACATCCACGTGGCGAAATAACAACGTGCCGGTGCGTTATTCTGAAAGCACTCAAACAAATTAGAGTGGTAATTTCCCACACTTGTGTGTAACTTACTTTCTGTAAAGGTCACACACTAAATGTTCAGCCGACGGCTCTTCAAGAGCATGCGTCGGCTCAGCGCAAAAGAACATTGCTGTCGACTATATGAGTATACAGCCATACGATTGGGTGGCCTAACATTTTTGTCATCATCATCATCACAGACAGTAATCAGCGATTCTCACCGATGCATAGCTGTCCAATAAACATGAAGAAAAAGCAAATCCTGTACAGGGAGACGAAAAAAGTAGGGGACGGAAAAAGACCTGACCACTAAAAACGAGCTACGTCTATATCCAAACATTCAACATCAAGGTGCCCACATCTTGCAAACAAACAACCGAGCTGCGAGTGAAAGTAAGGCGTCACCAGCCAGACAGCTCCCTTACAACTCACACTGCCCCGCGTCAATAAATACACTCACTTCATAGTCAACTCGGACAAACAACGACAACATTCACGCCACTGAGCTCGGTTAGCCGCCACCTCACCTCACGTCTCCAGTTACCGACTCTAGGAGTCGCGACAGACCCAGCCGAGGAGACGAACCCGATCTACAGTGGCCCAATCCTTCTTGAACGATTCCATTTGTCTACGTCAAGTCATCTGTCCACCTCGCACTTTGCGAAAGTCGGCTGCAGCGTCGGCAAAGTTTGCTCGGTGTGGAAGACGACCACCTGGCATCCTCAATACAGGACCTAACCATCTAAGTCTGTGCAAATATAAGGACTGAACAAAAGAACTCGCTTGACAATCACAAATACACAATCCAAATACCAACTTCCTAACCTCCTCGTTGCTTAATCGCTGGTGTTGCCCGATACGAGCGATTGAACGCAAACATCGGTGGTCGAATACCTGAAGACGGTTTGTGTCTTCTGCTCTGAACGGCCAAGTATCACTGCTGCAAGGTAGTACAGCCTTCCCGTCACGGTGAGACTGGACCTTGACGTGGTGTGACGGCTTGCGCATCTCTATGACCTTTTGGGCTAAACTGGACAGAGTNAGTACAGCCTTCACATTGTCTGATACACGCGAATGTAATTTCGCGGCGAGGTGTAAAGTGTTCCCCGCCAAGTTTGAGCTCGTGCATCACTTAATGACTACTTGGGGTTTTATCACACCCGTAGCAACAGCCTACGGGAATTAAGTTGCACTGGATTCTTAGTGAGGCCTCTTACAACGTTTGGGTCCGAACGCTGGACAAGGAACAACTGCGTGATGGGCGGCCACTCGGTGCGATTATCTCGAACTACTTGAAAAGTAATGAGCAGCATATTTAATTGCCAAACTACCAGGCCATATATGTATATATATATATATATATACGCTATGCCATTTGCTACGCTTGTTTTGCAATCGCCATTTCGTGAAGTCCAGCTAGCTAAGCTCGCTCTAAATTCAGCCAATTCTCGATGAGGATAGTCCCGAAGTGTTTCCAAAAAATAAAGCTACCTCTTTGAACAAATAACGTAGTGCAATTCGGGCCTCCTGTATGTTGTGGAGTTGAGCCAACCGAGAGCTAATAGTTTGATCGGACGAGCCGACAGATATTGTTTGATCCGCAGCGATCCGATCGCCAGCATCCAACAACTTTTGCTGCAAATCCGTGATTTGTTGAGTCTGTGACTCAATGCTATGCATAAGCCGAGCAACTTCAGCTGCGCGTTGCTCACGACGCTCTGCTGCTGTTTCCACCGCCAGCGAAGCCTCCATTGTGCGCAGCTGTTCACAAAGCGTCCGGCGTGATTCAATTAACTGACCCAAGTGATGACGTGCCTCGCCCATCCCGACTTGCATATCCAGATCGGCGGTTACCCAGGAGCGAACTCGTGCAGCAAAATCGCGATTGCTAGATGAAGACGGCAAAATGAACCGGTAACACGATCGAATGAGGACATGGAAGAGAAAAACAAACGCTGTGAATGTGCCAAAGTGATGCTTGTACACAGAAATGCTGGAACATTGGAGGTATATAACACAGATTTCAATATTGCTGGTGTATGTTGAAATATTATGAAACAAACTGTTTAAATTAAATAAGTAAAATTTCCAATTTGTGCGCCACAAGGCTCTCCCTGCTATGAAATACACAAGAGCACATAAGAGGATTATACTGATATGCTGCTAAAACTCAGACAGAAGCAGTAGCAACAACCTGTGTCTATAACCCACAATCAAGCAGCTGATAGACGAATGTCGCTGCTACTTAGTCACCGCACAAGAATACAAAGGCTGACCGCATAAGTTGTCTTCAATATTCGCTTTCTTCTACGCTCTAGCTGTCTTAGTTTGGGTGGGCCACCTTAGACTTCAGCATGTTCAGCTGTAAAAGGAAAGACTCGTGCTAACGTGTAGTGACATATGAACTCTTGAATGAAAGTCAAACCACACCAAGGGCCACGTGTCAGTAATCTCGAGGTTAGAGTTCTAACGTTTCACACACATCACATACGTTAAGACCGAAGGCATGACACAATAGGAGTGTACTTACTGTCTCTCCGTAGGTCAGAAAACCAAGGTAAAAATGCAAAAAGAGTGGCGAACTTCATAACCCAAACGGCAACCGCCCATGCTAGTCAAACTGGGTGGAAAACGAATACAGCAACCCTCATCCACACAGGATGGACAAACCGAACCAATGTGTACAAGAGAATGCAAACGATTGTTTCTGACGAAGTCGGTTCAGTCCGCACTGACTCCAAGCAGGTTATGTGGGAAAAAAGTTCAAATCGATATGCAACAGTCTATATGTGTATGATTCGAACATTAATAACTTGAACCCTACTTACAAGTGACTGCAGCTTAACGGTGAAAAGCAATGATTTGTGGAATTCAATTAGCTATAGCCAATACGTTCAGCAGAAAAGCATGAACTAGAGCGCACACCTTAACCCGGAAGCACATATGTATCACCGACTGGTTATAAATTGATTAAAATCCAAGAAACGTTTTGGTATTCATATGTTCGCCGAGCTTGGTATTTAGGCTGCAAACGTTTCATCACCAGGCGAGGTGACATCATCAAAATATACGCTGAAACACTTACGCACTGATGATGTCACCTCGCCTGGTGATGAAACGTTTGAAACCTAAATGCCAAGCTCGGCGAACATATGAATACCAAAACCATCAACCCGAGTTACAAACAACACCACCACTGTTCCCAACAGTCAGAAATCCAAGAAAGGTGTTTACCTTAAAAACGAACCGGCAGAAAAGTCCATCGAAAAGTAGGAGGATATCAAAATATTAGCAGCCTTGGATAACTCGAGACAAGTTGTAGGTTATCACCGTCGCCAGTGATGGCCAGAATGTGATGGAATCGTGAAACATAAAACCAAATGAGTGCAGCTTTGTTGATAGTGAAAACACCATTTAATAAAGCTGTAGGAACAGAACAAAATGGATATCTCCGAGAGTTCCGATAGGTTGCAGCCCAAGTGCAACGTTTGGGTACACAGTAGAGTATTAGACAAAAATTCAGCAACAGCCCTGGATAGTTTGAGATGTGAGTAGAAGAGGCCAAACAGAGAAAAAAGCACGAACCTTAGATTGGCTACATTCTCGCTTTTTTGTCTTTCGTTGCGACGATCCCGTTGTAACAACAGCATTTCTTTTAATCTTCGCTCTGTTGCTGCAGCAGCTTCGACGCGTCGTTTCAACACAGCTTGTTGACGTTCATGCACTGAAGACATTTGAGAAATCTCAGACTGAAGACGGCGTTCATGCTCCTGCAGCTGTCGGACCTGAGATGGTAATAGCGAAAAAAGAATTATCGCTTCGGACATGCAATACCAAACTAAATCCCACGAGAGAGGACACAAGTGGACTTACTTGTCGGTCCTTCTCCATACGCCAACGTCTGTAAACAGCACTCTCATCTTTTAACTGCTTTGCGGTTCGAACCATTGAGACCTTGAGGGTCTGTATTTCGTTCCGAAGACGCATACACTCCGATTCCCTGGCTTCTTTGGCTTTACGGAGTCGGGATAAGTCGCCCAGTTGACGGCGTGCATTACTAAGTTCCCGTTCCATGGTTTTCAGGCGTTCTTCTTGCGACGCATCGGTTATTCTGCTGAAAGGGAGTATAGCAATGAAAACGGAATCTCATTTGCCAGGAGGAAGTATGTACCAACGTAACATAACCCGATAAAATAATCTATCAAAAACGAAGAATGTAAAGAACTGTGCGGTAAAACTAGCCAGTAAATTTACTCATGATCACTGAGCAGTTTGGCCTTTTCCTGCTCCAAAGATGATATTCTTGCTTCTAGGTCAGAAACCTGTGCTTCATACTGTTCCAAAAGGGCAGCGTAACACTCATCTCCTTGATTTGCAGCTTGCTCAAGACTTTCGAGGAGAGCACGTTTCTGCTGCAAATTGGCGCCGATCGATTCCATACGCTGTTTACAGGCTAGCCGACGAGCGCGTAATTCGGAACCACGACGATCTAGAAGTGGGTGCAGAAAATAAAAAACGTATTTCATTGAACAATATCAAGGCGGAGTGTAACTGATAGGCGACCACTTCATTCGTCAACGTTCGGCTCCGAACATTCTGGGTTATGTGTAGCCTTTCATAATTTCATTATTGGATACAGTATCTTTTACCTGAAAACAAGAACACGTGACATAAAAATGGCCATCGACAGCGTAGTGGGAATGTGACGCATCACAAGCAACAAAAAACAAACAGGGTTTCGGAAGATCAAGAACAAACGAGATCAATAAATCGTCCACAGGTATGTGGTATTCTTACAATGGAAATAATGCATTAACTAAGACGCCTGCTTTATGGGTTTCCAGCTTAGGTCAAAGCCCTTTAGCACGGTAGGAAAATGTATATTTTATACTCGGTGGTCATACAATTCAACCTCCGATTACATATAACTAGTACACGATAAAAATAACTGTCGTAAACGTTACACCTTTGGACAATGACACAAAACGCTGTCGGACTCGCAACAATGATTGAAACCTTAACTGTTCACTGACCTCTACGAGAAAGCTTGAATTTTAAAGACAACCCAGAGAGACTGCAGCATCCGTCACTAAACCATCTCCGACCGGAGAGCCTACAGACAGGGGGACGAACAGGATTTTCCGTCCGTAACAAATTAGTGGCTGCCTTCATATCTCACCGTCAGGTAATCGGTTATTCATTTCGTACCTTATGCGGGTATAGGCAAGAGGTACAGCGCAGTAAATACTAGATAAACATTCTTCATACAAGGCTCAACAACCAAAGTTATGCATTACCTTGCCTAATTCTTGTCGTCAAAAATGATCTCATCGTTGCTTTCCTGCTGATGTCAACCGCGACGAGCAACTGAGTAAAACTAGTAACCATCAAATACCTCAATAAACTTGACACCTACCTATAACAATCAAGCCTACTGTCGGTTAAGTTGAACGAATTTGACGTCAATATTAAAAATATGACCAGATAACGTAAGAATTAAAGAACACTACCCTAGCTTTGGAGACCAGGGCTTTGACTTCACTTCCAACATTCCCACCATTTGCGAAACAACTCCATGGGGAGACGACCACCTCCCGCTGCCTGCGCCCAGCACTACCGTTAATCTTCGGACGGAACTTTGCATTCTAAAATTGCAGACCACATCCCATTGCAGGTTGGATCAGTTTGTTAGTTGTCTACCGTTGTGATCAGTTAGCACTCAGTCAGACAGGCCGAAAGCGTACTTCGAGTCTATATATGTGCTCTCGTAAAATTGAAACCATTGACGGAACCCCACTATCTTTGGCAAAGAACTATCTAAACCATTCGACGTCAAGCCTGATCACGAAAGGAAGAGCACTAAGTTGTGCGTTGACGAACGCTGTGTTTGAAACTAGAGTTTATCAAAAACGATCCGCACCCAGACTAAAACTGCAGCAGTCACAATTTAATGAAGACGCAAACTTACCGTCTGAGTGCGATCCAACATAGCTCAACCGGCTTGGGCTTATGCTGTGAAAACAACGAAATTATGACTAGAACTGGCGATCACCGTGCTGTGAGCTGAAACTTTTAAGAGCAGTGCAGTAACACAGAGTGAATACAAGATCTCTAAAGCACTGGCAAAATAACCACTTTTATCTTGTGCAGCTTATAAACCTCCACATGCGGATAACTGACCAAATGTTTGTCGAACATTGGCTCCAAATAGTGCTTCCGATTGGTCGTCGTTCTCCTGCTTCAAATCCCCTGCGGCTTCTGACTTCAATTCATCCAAAGTTTCATTTAAATTCGACGGAACATGGACGTTTTTGCATTGCTCGTATGCTTCTTCCACTTTAGTAACAATAACCTTGGAATCGAAATGTCTGACTAAAGTAGAGGACACCTACTTGCTCCTGCCCAGCGCCCTGTAGAGATTTTATGCCACTCACCAGATCGTGAACAGCTTTCAGGCGATCGTTGAGTTCGTCTTCCAGAAGCGATCGATTGCAAATAACAGTGCTAAAGAAATAATTACGTAAATAGATGAAACACTAACCTTAGGACCGATGCAACTTTATCAACTTCTGTAAACAGCACGTCACGGAGAGCTTCCGTATCGAACAATTTTTTATAGAGTTCGCCATTATCCTCTAAAGCACGGTCGAGTTCATCTGCCAAAACCCGTTTCTCCTTCTGCACATCGTGAAGAAAACGCGTAGATGGGAACTTTATATTACATTTGACAAATCGAGATAAAATCATAGTAGCAGCGCATACTGAAAGCTTTCTTGTGTGAATACATCACCAAGGAGTCACCAATCATCGGGGAATGCCACAACTGCCCTGTTAGGGGTTGTCGTGTGGCAAAAGCAGAATAAAAAACTGAACGAGTGGATGACAATCAATCAGAAAACACAGATGAGCAGCTGACTGATAGCCGTGAGAATGCATGAATATACTAAATGAAGACAGACAGAATCAGTATACAAGCAAGCTAGTTTTCTCAATTATTTTACTGCAAAACAGATATGCACCTTCACGATGGAATGAAAAGAGAGCTGAACAGCCAAATTTAACCAGAATTGGAAATTTACGAAAGGGTCAATAAGCTATAATAAAGTACCGAATTCTGAGTACCTATCAGTAGATGAACGATTGGTGGACAGTAGATTACACTTCCTCTAGCCTTATTATAGACCGTGTCAACTACATACACACTGTTACTCCAAGACTACGACACCTCTAGCCATATTGCAAGCAATCCACTTGAGTGTGGACCGCTCCCCCGACTGGGTTGTACCATCTAATCTTATCGTAATGATATTGAGGAGAAAATAGTCAAAAAACAACTAGAATAATGAAAGCGGGTGTTACGTTTGCTGATCTCCGCCATTTGTAACAATCAAAAGGAAGTCTGGATGTTGGGAGTTGTAAGGGTACCTGTGATCTATTTGTTAGAAACGTGACCTGTCCGTAATGAGCACGTGGGCCTGTTGTAATTGACCAACGCTGTCCGCCGAAAAACCCACAGAATCTGTGTGAATTCGCTGATCGTCAGCGTGTGCCTCGAAAAATTTCGGAAACACAATCAATCGATCAAGAACCAAAAGTGCGACCAAGGCCGTTTAAGCCATGTACACCGCATACCGACCGATGTCAACTGCACAGGACATTGGTCACCGAGACCGCCAACAATTGGTCGCGAGTAGGAAGAACCTCAACAATTACATTAAGTAAGGTCGGTAGGGATCGTCAGCATGAGAATGAGTGATCAGTTAAACCGCTGAGTACCGATACTAATCGAAGTGACTAGTTTCGACACTCCATCTGTCCACAACTCCTCTTTACGACATTACGGAAAAGATTACATTTCTTATCGTCGAAACGACGCGGTTGTGAAACGATACATGCGCTCAGCAAGTTCAAAGAAAAATGCACATGCTTACTCGATGTTGATGACTGGCTTGTAAAAGCTCGTGCGGTTAACATTTTCCAGGTGATTACGGTCTGAATTAGTAACCACGTGAATGGTAGTCAGCGTCGCTACCGATGACCTACTTTGAAATTCAAGGTGGAATGTGTCACATGACCTAAACTAAATTCACGAAAGACGCCTCATCGATTGCCAAGGAAGCTGTTAGAATTTCCTTAATAGAGAATAATTATTTCGCATGAACTGAAATCCGGGCGAATCCCACGTGACCTCTGCTCCTTTGTTAATGTGATTTCGATTACAGGACATCCGAGGAAGGCCACCAGAAGTGGTGGAAACGTAGAGTATTACAACTTGCTCCTAACGTTGTGTTATTCTCGATCTGTCTAGCAATTCGGTCAAATCTGTTTGATACGCGGCAAACTCAACATACATACACAGATGAAATCACTGCAAAACTGACCAATATCGAGCACTTATAACCCTGGCTGGCAGCAGACAAGAAGCGAATTGGTTTGCTCACAACCACTTCAAATCAAACAGAATGTTAGGGCCATTAAATAATGTCTTAAATCTTTTCAGTTGTCGGACCGAAATGAATGTGAGAATAACAATTAAGTGATGCATAGTCGGCACAAAAATAATTCCAATTCCACTGCACAATGCAGACTTCACATTTGACAAAATAAAAGTTTGTTGGCAAACAGAACAAACCAATGTGCACGTAAGCAACTCTGCATCAATCAGAGTAATGACCAAAAAATACCTCCAACATTGTCAATTTTTGAACGAATCCCGAAGAGAGATTGTTGGGGAAATTGGTGATGGTAGTCTGCGATTTAATCGCACTCGTGGGTGGTAGAGGACCACCTTTATTCAGTTTAGCTTGCAACTGAACAACCAAGGAACGTAATCTGGCCAATTCAGCTTCCTTCGGATCAGCCCGATTCAGGATAGGTTTGTTTTTGATCAAACGCGCACGATCGGCGTACCTTGAAGATAGAAAACAGTTAATTTTGGAAGCAGGACAAAAAATCAAATTGAACCGCACATTGGAGGTGGCATTCATCAAATTTGCTTCGAAATCTTATCCTGAGAGTAAAAAGTGAAAACGGTTGTCAAAATGTGGACAGATCCATGAAATAACAAGAAATAATGACGAACCGGTAGACGGGGGATCGCGCGCGCACGAAGCTAAAACATTATGGGAACTGTACAGCCAAAATGCAACACAAGGCAAGCCAAGCACATCGATTTAAGAAGTCGGTAGTATTCTGAGGACAATGATTGCAGAATGTGATATTTGAGTCAATAGCGGGATAAAACCGGATTCCAAGGAACAAAGAGATAGAATTAACCACTTACCGAAGGGTATTAAGAGTCTCCTCCATGTTGCTATCAGCCGGACTAACACAAGCCAACATCACGGTTGTGCTGTTCCCACCCAAAGAGTCCTGCAGCAGACGCGTAAGACGAGAATCTCGATAAGGAATGTGAGATCGCTTTTTTGCATCTTTTTCACATAACGCGCTGATGACATTGCCCAAAGCCAAGAGACCACGATTGATATTAATACCTAGAAGGAATCGAGTAGCAAGCCAATGACAAGAAAACTGACTGAACCTGATGTAGATGTGCTGGATTGGCTTACACAGCTCGTGCAAAACGACGGATTAAAAAAAGACAAGGTTGGCCAGACTAAGACGTAGTGAAACCGTAAAAGGACACTGTTCGCTACCCACAGTTGCGTTTACCTATCAGAACCACCGGAATACGGTTATCCGACTTCCGCGTGCGTTAGTTTGTGAAAATGTTTAGTTTGATGATGTATACCGTTCTTGCCTGCTTATCCTCCAAACCGGTATTCCGTAGTCTGACATCTTTCTTATTTATCACGTTCAGAGCTCGTAATCCAACGTCTCTGTGGAAAGGTCTAGCTTTACCAAGTAGCCGCAACTTGGTACAAATTCAGGTCACTCAAAAGAGCACAGTAACATTACCGTGAAGCAACAATCTACTAGTCAGTCAGTTTAGTCATTTTTCACGTTCATATAAATCATTGCGTGTGTGTGTGTGTGTAAATTAAGGCCTTCCATCAAAGCGTTCTTATATGGAATGGAGTGTCGAATTTATCCAGTTAATTTCACGTACTTAAGGTTATTGATGAAACGCCTCTTGCAACCTAAACGATTCGAAGTGGACCTTCTTTCTTCTGATGTTTCCAATTAATGGCACCAAACTGGTATGCAACTTTTGATAACTTTCCCACATCTACTGAATCACAAAATCACGAGAACCTGATAACCACTGCCAATTATTTCGCACTCCATCTACGGTTAAATCGCTCGGCACGCGGTTCGAACCCGCAGTCGTCCTGTTAAACACACGTCTCAAAAGTGACATTTTTGTCCGATGGAAGCAAGAAACAAAACGCTAGATTGGTTTCTACAAAAACCCAAATTTCCCGCTAAGGACTGAAACATCCACGCCGTTACCGCAAATCGGAACCCTAATGATGCAGTTCGAGATAGCATCATCAGTGGATTACAATCTAGCGGTTTATAAGACGAACTCTTCTACCTCTTCAAACTGAATTTTGGCTAGCGAACTCCCGGGAATTAGCTCACAAACGAGCTCTCGATTCTAGAAGGCACTAGAACATCATTTAATGCTACTGTGAAAGATCCTACTAACGCGAGAAAACCACTTCTTCGAGAACTGATGCAACGTTGGCGGTGAATTTTATTGCTTCGTTGTTTTTGTGACCAAATCAGAAGTTCAGGTTCCAAACAAAGATTACGGAAAAACGAATCGTTTTCATAGTATGTAAAAATCTCCCAAGCACTCTACATTCGCATCTGCCTCAGTCACATCTGTCATAACTACCACTTCACCCGGAATTCTAACATGCGTCGTTATTTAAATCAACATGAACGGAGTGCTTCTGCGGCACTTTGAAGACAGTGGAAGTAATTAATACTAAACTTCTGGGTCCTTTACTCACAGGGATAGGTGGGAAATAACTTAACCGTTAAACAAAACCACAACAACATCTATTACCCTGTCTGGTGGCCCTCAAGAACAGTAGCAGACAGAGTTCCTCCATTCACGAGTAGAAATATCCACCCTAGGAAATCTTTATGCACGTGATGTACTGGATTATGATTCTCGTAGGCTACATAAGAATAAATATACCATTCGGAGGTGACAAACTAACATCTTCCTTTTGTATAGTGACAGCTAACCACATGGAACTAGTAGATTCATTTAAAAAATTATATCACACCTGCGAATTGCTCACTACCTAATCGACGTCTCACTCGACTGTAGATGAGCGTTCCACACGTACATCCCACATCCCTTCGTGACAAGGACCCAGATGAAATGAACAACAGACGCGGATGAGTTGCCGTGGCTTACATCCGGACCACAAATCAATTCACCTACGTCGATGCTTTACCAAGTTCTTAAAACCCATAACATGGTCAGCAAAATCGCCTGATATAACACGTTCATCAATTTCGGAACTCGGAGTTCTCATTGCCAAGTTTCTGCCCGGAAACCTGCGAAAACTTCCACCAGTTTACCAATGTCCTTCGATGTTACCGACAGAATCGTACGTCCTAGGAGAACGATGGGCTCCAAAATATAAGCGGAAGACGGAGCTTATGCATTCGGGATAGAAATATAAAAAATACCATGATGAAAACTTGAATTTCTTGTAGTATGGTACAAAGATACAACCCGACGCCTAATGAAAGTAGGGGCGTGCACTCATTGAGAGTTCAACCAGTCCGGCTGTCGAGTATCGAACAGTATAATCTAACCTGACTCTGAACGTTTTAAACCACTGCAACAGATTTCACTATCCAAGAACTTGAAGTTGCAGCAACGTGTCGTCAGAATATCTCCACACTGTTCGCGATAGACTGAAATTTTTTCAACATAATTCATTCGCCACTCTTTCCAATGTACACAACACAACGTTCCTTGTGCTAAACACCATACGGTCGTTCGTCAGCCGAATTGGGAATTGTCGTCGCCACAACCGTAGACTACGGAACTCCGCACATGGTGGAAAGGGATATGCGAGACATCTCAACACTTGCGACTTCAAATCAAAACAGCAGATCAATCGCAGCATTCTCGAGAATTCTATCGTCGACTAAAATGAAACACGCATCAGTTGGAAGAGAAGAGGCTAGTTGGCTGCTTTCGTGTGCAGTGGGCAACAAAGGATATTTGAAAAATAGTGAAGTGCAGTGTTGGAGAAAGGGGCTTCCTTTCAATTATGATAACGTTTACTGTCATCGGAATAACCACCGTAGAGCGGACGTTTAGTCTCAGAACTACTGTTGTTGGGTTGGACGGATCCAAAACAACTACCAACCTCTGTCATTCGGATTATTTATGTATACTGAAATAAACCACGATTCCGCAACATCTGTTGGCTAGGTTAGTCACTAGGATTTTCAAACGTCAATGACGGCGTTAAAGGCCCTAAACCTGCACATCATTGCCGGCCAGTATCCATTTTTTTCTTTCGCACACCCATGCCCGAACGTCACTACTTCCGTCGGAATTACCCGCTTTTGTCAATTTTTGTTTGATAGGCCTTAATCCATTCGCTTGGATTGTGATTCAGCATGCATGATAGAAACATTAAACCTTCCTGCACCAGGATAGTTACCAGTCATGCTACGTCATACAACGCGCACAGCACTGATAGGGCGGAAAAAAGGCTTAAATGGTACGTCCTAAAAAGCAATCACATTGACTATATCCGACCAACGCCTACTATGTAAGCAAGGGAGGTTTATCATCTTAATGCGATCATTTCTTGGCATTGCGACTAACTTAACTCCACACAAAAGGTATTTATAAAATTGAAATTCCACTTCAGATGTCACTGTCCAACTAGCCGACGACTCCTGGAATTCAGATTCAACCGTCCGAAAATGATCCTTCAGTTGAGGAAGTATATTTGCTAGAGGGTAATCATAATTACGCTTTCGGAAGACTCGCCGATGGAAGAGAAACAGGCTCCTTCTGAAACTCGGCTCCTGTGTGTAGGGATCAATGTGAGGAACTACAACCTGAACCCTACAATAATCAGACCGCCGTCCATGCCGAATTGAACACCGCAAAAGATTGCTAGCGCAGGAGCAGAAATAATACTAAAACCTGACTACATTACACTGAAAAGACACCCGATAAAAGCAGTATGCTCTAGACTGCGATTTATCACAAGAGTTCTTACGACCATACACGTTAACTAATCGCGAAGTACAACTGTTCAATGCATTTTGGAATCGGGTTAAGCACCCAGCACATTTTATTTTCTGTCTGTTTACCATGAATCTCCAAATTTTGCTGATCGATAGATTAGGATTTTGCAAGCGAGAAGTAAAGTGGCGCGGTAAATGTTTCGTAATCATTCACTTTGGTTATCACACTTCTTAATACTTTCGCATTTTTGTTTGCTAACGTTTCTTTTTGTTTTCCAACACATATTTCACTGCACGTGAGGCAACAACCTCAATTTAGGTAGTACGTTCTCACCTTTGAATCTATGGCGTACGTATTGAACAGTTCACTTTATTCTAATGGATTTGATTAAATAACGGCAAAATCAAACAAGATGTACGGAGTAAGAAAACTAACCGCATACAGGTCAAGAATTCAAATGTCTTAGTGTATAGGGTAAAAAAGCATTAGTTGTCATCAAATTTACTTTTATAAACCCGAAATAGTCGGCCATAAGCCATCGTCTAAAATATAGATTCAAAAATCTTCTGACGTGTCACAGTTTGTTATATCATCCGAAAATAAAAGGCTAAACGGTAAGCATGTGGTCCTGGCAACTAACCTTCTTTCAAACGGTCCCCTTCGGCATGTGTCTTCTTTTGCCTTTCCGATCCGGCTAGATCAACCAAGTGAAGCTTGGCCATCAACATTTCGCCAGTGGACATTTGATCAACCCCATCAGCATTGTGACCACGCGTATCAGAGGCATCTATACAACCATCCAGCAATTCCTTGGGACGAAGTAAAAAGTGCAAAGTGAAGACCGCATGGCTCCGACTAGAATGTTGATTCATTGCTGTTCCACCAACGCTCCGTTTCATAGAGCCAGAATGCAGCAACGCAAGCACTTCCTCACAAGTTGATACCAAGGTTTCTGTTAAGCCTGGAATCTAGAAACACGTAACGAATGTATCCAAATAACTAACTTTAATCATTTGGTTTTCTTCACGAATCGGGAGAGGGGCACTAACATCATCCCCAAGCAGATCGTGAATATCCTCTTTGTAGATCTACAGACAATAAAGGGGAGAGTAATCATACCTCAAGAAAAGAGACTCGTATGGTATATTCGAAAGGAAGAAAGGGGATACGCGCGAATATGTCTTGAACCATTCGAGGGACGATTCCATTTTCTGGGTCTGATAAGCCTTGCACAGCACAAGTACCCATAGAGTACGTTTTTCCACTACCTGTCTGGCCATACGCAAACAAGGTAGCGTTATAGCCCTTTAAGACTGTATCCACCAAAGGCAACGCAACTTTTTCACAAAGTATTTGTTGTGAGGTATTCTCGTCAAAAATGAAATCAAACGAGAACAGCTTGTCCTTTCCTATCATTATCTGACAAGGATCTGACGGGTATGACAAGCATGAGAGACAGCCATCATTGGTTTCCGAATCCGAAAGTGGACGTACACGAACGCCGACCTTTACGCTGGTATCTAACATCCAGTCGAACGAATGAACACTGAAAAAAGAAGGCAAATATAGAAACAATTCGAGATTAACACATCCGGATGTCGTCATTACAAACACAAACATTACAAAACAACAGAAACAAAAGAGACAACGGCATGCAGGGTAGTGAATGTATACTCATATTTGACCACTGAAGCCGGCAAATGTCAACCTGGGCAAATGCCGAACAGTAATTGAGCAGGTCAGTTAGTACGACATGCGAGCCACATCTGTCAGTGAACATGATCACCAGGCCGCTACAGTATGCAAATCAACCAGCCCATCACAAAAAGACCAGCAGCTTAAATAATCCCGTGTTATCAAAAACAGAACATTTACCAACAGCAGTGCGCCCTGTCACATTATGATCGCGAAAACGTGGTTAGCAGATTAAGTTAATGTGGTAACGAAGAGACGAGTTCCTCAGGTTTTGCGAAGCCAGCATCATCATCACAGACAGTAATCAGCGATTCTCACCGATGCATAGCTGTCCACTAAACATGAAGAAAAAGCAAATCCTGTACAGGGAGACAAAAAAAGTAGGGGACGGAAAGAGACCTGACCACTAAAAACTAGCTACGTCTATGTCCAAACATTCAACATCAAGGTGCCCACATCTTGCAAACAAACAACCAAGCTACGAGTGAAAGTAAGGCGTCACCAGCCAGACAGCTCCCTTACAACTCACACTGCCCCGCGTCAATAAATACACTACTTCATAATCAACTCGGACAAACAACGACAACATCCACGCCACTGAGCTCGGTTAGCCGCCACCTCACCTAACGACTCTGGGAGTCAAGACAGACCCAGCCGGGGAGACGAACCTGATCTACAGCGGCCAAACCCTTCGTGAACGATTTCATTTCTCTAAGCTAGATCATCGCCCGTCCACCTCGCACCTTACACAAGTCGGTCGCAGCGTCCGCAAACAGCGCTCGGTGGGGCAGACGACTGGCTGGCATTCCTAGTACATGACCTAGCCATCCCAGTATGTGCGTGTAGAGCGAACGAAAGAACTCATTTGAAAATAAAATACCCGCTGCATAAGCTCTTCGTTGCTTACTCGCTGGTGCCACTCGATACGGGCTATCGAACGCAAACATCGAAAGTACACGTGAAAAGCAGGTTGTAGTGTAAGTTGTCTTTAAAACTGATGGTATTTCGTTTATATTACGTGTTCTAACACACCTATTACTTGATTTCTTTAGCCCTCCTCGTTCTGTTGTAAAGTGAGTAAAGCCTCCATCACGGCAACTTCGCCCCCTTCCTCTCGCGCTCATCCTGTGAGCTGATTGTACCCAATCGTAGACGCAATGACTTATTCATCTCACAACAATGGAGCGATTTCCAGGACAGGGTTGGTTCAATGTGGACCCATGCGTAGCCGGTTTTGTGAAGCAGTAGGAACACTTTCCTTCATTCTCGACTATATCGAGTCCGAAAACTCACCTAAACTGTTTACTTTGCTCAACTACACTTTCACTTCAGTATATGAACCTATATCAGACTGTAAAAATTATGAGAACGCCGTCGACACGCTAGAGTATTTACATCCAGCCTCGTAATGAAATTCACGCTCGATACTTATTGGTAACCAGTAAACGGGACTCTGGTGAAAATTTCGATCGGTTTGTCCGTTAGTTTAAATCGTTGACTAATGAGTGCACACTCAAGACACTTACGATAGAGGAACATTGTGATGAAGCGTTAAATGACTTATTCATTTCCGGAACTCAGTCACCACACAATTGCCGGAAATTAAGATCAACTTACATTGGCATTTCAGCAATTTTAGACATGCAATAATCCCTCAGCAGCTTACGGTTCCTCTACAAAACATGATACGGAGTCATTCCTCACAGAGCAGTCCTCTGATCAGACGACTAAGATTGTTGCTTTCGTATCCAAATGTTCCTTTCGTGAATATTCTAAACATCCACGTTCTAAATGTTCTGCACACGAAGATACTTGTAACAGCTGTGAAGAAAACGATATTTCCAGATTTGCAGGAGACCTGCAAACACAAAGCAGTACCCCCCTCACCTTGACCGTAATATCATTGCTGGTCGTGGCTTCGACTTCGCACTGCCTTACAGATGCTGTCACTCGACTCGTTCTAAACTGACCAATTTTGTACGTTCTGATCGACACGGTGGGCAGTGTAAGCTGTCTCTTCATCCGTTCTTCAGAAGTATGAGTGGGCTATCTTGTAGTCTGTGCATCGCATCACAATGGCCAACACTGATCTCACTAGTCACACGGTGGGACATTTTTCTTTCAGTTTGCTTCATAAAAAATGTTTATGAACCGTTCGAATACTCTGTACCTCCAAATATTTGTGCGAATGTCTTTGTTAGCCAGGATTTTTTGAAGCTTCACAAATGCGTCGAGGTCCTTTTCGGTGGATCAAAACCAACCTTTACACTCTGGTTTACCTTGTGCTCGTCGCCCTGTGCATCGCAATTTCTCATCCCATTGCAAGCTCGCTGCAACAAAATTCGGGCTTCATTCTTGCGACGATGAAGGATCCATCCGAACTGAAATCGGTCGGCTGCTCAGAGAAGAGGTGGTCGAACCATCCAATTCCCCGTGGCGTGCTCAAGTGCTCGTTACCTCCAACAAAGGATCAAGAGAAACTAATGGTTCCTCATTACACTCAAACGATCAACCGGTTGACTTTCTGGGGCGAGAAACTTGCACAACATGAAATACTCAGCACTTTGGATTTAAACAAGACATATCACCAAATACCATTAAAAAATGAGGACAAACCGTACACTGCATTCGAGGTCTGTGAGAATATGTATCAATCTCGCCGTACTCCGTTAGGCGCCACTAACAGAGTGGCATGTTTCCAGCGCATAATCGATGAGCTGATAAAGAAAGCCGGGCTTCCAGATACATTTGCATATATCGACAATGTTACGATATGCGGGAAAACTGCCGACGGGTATGATAAAAAGTAGGTTAACTTCATGAGAATGGCCCAAGCGTCTGGAGTTAACTTTAATGCCCTCGAAAGTGTGATTTCTAAGGGGTGCATCAAATTACTGTCGATACGAGGTGTCTCATGGAAAAATTGAACTGGATCCTGATCGCCTCGAACCTCTTTGTAATCTAGCTCCACTCAAAGATACGAAATCACAGCAGCGAGTTGTCAAGATGTTTGTCGATTATGCTTAATGGATCCCCCGGTTTTATGACAAAATGCATCCCCTGACACACAACAGAGCATTTCCGTTAACAGCTGAGGCTCAAACCGCTTTTGAAAATTCGAAAAAGGAATTAGAACACGTAGCTGTCGTTACAATTGACTTGATGATTTCTTTGGTCGTTGAAACAGATGGTTCAGATACTTCTATTGCTGTTACAGTTAATCAAAATGGCAACCCGGGTGCTCTCTTTTCTCAAACACCCTCTAACGGTGAGAGGCACCACTCTTCAGTTTAGAAGAAAGCTTACGCGATAGCAAAAGCCATTCGAAAGCGGATGCGCTATCTCCTCGGGCGACACTTTCGTCTGGTAACTGATCAGCGGTCAATCGCGTTTGTGTTCGATCAAACATAAAGAAAAAGCAAAGAACGACAAAGTCATGCGCTGGAAGATAGATCTGTCTCCTTATCAATATAACATCATTCATCGTACTGTGACGCCTTTTCTCGCAATTATTGTGACTTCTGACAGCTGGGTCCCGACTTGAAATTTTTACACGAATCACTGTCATCCTGTTGTTCGGCTGATGCATTTTGTGCGCTCTCGTAACTTGCTATCCCCCACAGATGAAGTGCGCAGTGTTGTCAACAGATATTCCAATTGTCGTGAGTTGAAAAGCTCCGCCTTTATCGTCCTTCCCCTGAACTTCTAAAAGCAACCCAACCTTTTGAGAGGCTGAGTACAGATTTCAAGGGATCGCTGCCATCAGAATCCCAATAGTTATCTCTTACTGTAACCACTGAGTGCTCTCGTTTTTCCTTTGCTTTTGTTTGCCCTGACATGGATTTTGCACAATCTATGTCAGCTGTTTCCTATCTTCGGATCGTCGTTGCAGATACACAGCGATGGAGGAACATCTTTCTTCAGACCGTCGGACATTTCTTCTGAAAAAGGGCGTAGCATCTAGTCGTACCACCTATCACAATCTACAGGTGAACGGACAATTCGGACTTCTCAACGGCACTCACTGGGGTGCCATCATGCTTTCCTTAAGGTCATAAGGCCTTCCCACTGCGAAATGGGAGACCATGCTACTTGATGCCTTGCATTCTATCAGGTATTCGTTCTGTATCACGATCAATGCCTCTCTGCATGAGCTAGTGCTCACGTATAAATGTAGATCAACGTCCGGCACGACTCTACCAGCTTGGCTCACTGAACCTGGTCCCGTTCTTTTTCACCAATCTAAATCCAACCCACTGGTGGAAGAAGTGGGTTTGCTGGACTGCAGTCAACAATTCGTTCATGTACACTTTACTAACGGCAGCGAAGATACAGTTGCTTTTCATCAGTTGGCATCCAAGGGGGAAATTCCGGCCAATCTGATAAACGTCCGACTCCAGTTGTCCACACCAGTTGTCCCACCTGCTTTAATAATTTGAGTGACCTTACAGAAAGAGAGCAACCTGTGCGTTCTTATTGTTTACGTTCCAAAGAAGTATGGGTTTGCACATATTCCAAATGCGACATCTTGTTATTTGAGCAGTGGTGAATGTGACGTCTATTACTTGCTCTAACACATTTACCACCTGGTTTTTTTACCTCCCCCAGAATAAATTCTCTACTGCGGAAACTTCGTTTTCTCCCCCATCGCGCTCATCGTACAAGCTGGTTGTACTCAAGGCAAAGTAGCTGGTACTCAAGACAGAAAATGGAAGGTTATGAAAATGCTGTGAACAGAGAACAGAATGACCATCTGCCGCCTAGCGACCGCGCTGCTGGTCGCCCTCAAATGCTTTCTCTATTCCGAGAGAAGAGAAAAAATTCCAACTGGGGAGCCATCGACTAGACATCCAGTTTTCGTACGATACCTCGAGGACATAAGCAATTGCCGAATAAACTACTCCACGGTAAGCTTAGGCACCACGACAAATAAAAAAAACGACTGGATACATAGGTTGAATGCCAAGGTTATGAGGACTTAATGACAGCGCGGTTTCACACAATTCAGGCTTTCAGTATTATGGAGCGAATATACCTCATTTCACAGACTGAGGTGGTAGTCAAAAACTGTCGCGTCCACACTACATCCACAACGGCTAGTATCCAGCAGTGGCCGCGAAACGCAGTCTCGATTGATGTGTTGCAATTCCATTCACATTCGCCTGTAACACTAATGTGCTCAATCACTATTAACCATAGAAAGTTGGGCCAAACAAAGCCCCCACATACTGTGTTTCTCTGACTTACACTGCTATCTTGACATGGTAATCGGGTTTATGTGCAGTTTTTATCCGGTGGGCCATGCTGACTAGAATTTTGGTCCTTCCACGTAAAACCTTGTCAGACATGCCAAAGGGGGGCAGTAAAACGAAAAGCAGGGTTGCCTGTCGAACTAATGACCGCGCAAAAGTGCTTGATTAGCGAAGCACGACCCTATGGGCGCACAGCCAAACTATTTTCATAGTTGCAGCTGTGTTATCTTCCGCATCAAAAAGGGGGTTAAAAAAGGTATCGCCAAACAAAGAGCAATCCGACCGCCCAAAGGCTGACCGTGACCACCTGCGTATCATCAAATAAGATCGAAAAACATCCGACATCACCCAGAAACCTGACGTGATTTCAAACGCATCCATTGTGCACAGCAGTGTTCAAAATCAGGCGATAATGTCTTATTCACTGAGCCTTCATGCTAAGAAAGCCCTCCGCTGCCAAGTGTGTCAGACTATTGAGTCTGGCTCTGGGTAGGGTCCCACAGAAAAACCCTGTATCTGTTTATCTCACACGTCAGACGTTTCGGTCAGAGACTCGGAGTGACGTCCCTCAAACCAACCTCCTTCCTATGCATAAACAACCGGAAGTTATCGTTCTCTCATGACGGACATTATTCACCCACTACGACTTTCTCATACTATTTCAACCCAATTCTGCCTTCCATGTGTCTTCCGGCGACAAGTATTTTCTGAGGCAAACACAACTGGTAAACATTGGTGTCTTCAATGTCCGCACCCACAGATAAGATGATCAGCAAGCTGATCCGGCAAACACCCTCTCGGGTCCGGAGTCTATGATCCTAGCAAACGTAGGGATTGAACAAAAGAACTCGTTTGACAATCACTACCAAACACCCGCTTCCTAACCTCTTC
>QNGE01005788.1:0-38907 GCA_008508345.1 Paragonimus westermani
CCGGGGGGGTGGGGGTGTTGCGGGTTGGAATTATGACTCATAAACGAGAGAGCGCGCGTAGCATGTGACTGGCGCTTTGGACAATGACGATTGTGCTTTATTGGACGCCTTCTCGCTACAATATTTGTCCACTAAGGTCTGTACACAGGCAAAAGTGTAAGCACTGAGAATGAATGACGGGGTACGTTCACGGCAGCCAGTTGGAAGTAGCAGAAGAGTGGATACGTCTAACAGAATAAGTCCGTCTATTGAACGGACACTGGATAAAATTGCCGGCCTTGTGTGTCGCAACAAGTGAGTATCTGATCTTATCACTCTCTATGAGACGAGGGAAAACCAACACATTACTGAGTCTACTCAGCCATGGGTATTTGCGAGTACTTCCACTGGGGTTAGAAAGACAAAAGTGTCAAGCGATATGTTCGTCACTTTGGAGCTATCGCTCGTGCGCGTCCATTTTCAGAGGTTATACCGCAGTCCTTTAGGGGGTAAGCGGTGCAGTGTACTGATTTAACATCGGTATTTGGCAAATATAAGCATTTGCTAGTGAAATTAACTTCCATTATTACAATCAGGACTGTGATCTGATAAGTCGAAATCAAGCCAAGACTAGTCTTGAAAAAACCGTGTTGCCAGGACACAGTTTGGGTGTGGTCATCATCATGGATGCCAACATACCAGTGGTTGAGTTTCGCGTTTAATTCCCTCACAAACGGGATAAAGGAGCAAACCTAGGCTAAATACGACAGAATGACCCTTACTGGTTGAAACCAGCTGACACAATAAACCTTAGGGTGTGTACTCCTTATAAACATACAACCACTGGACAAGTCAGAGTAATACGCTACCTTCAGCCTTCACTACCTGTGTTCACATCTTGTCATTACTGCAACAGTAACCCAGTCAAACAGATCGAAACGCTGAATCCTGTTTAACAAATCGAACAAACCATAAAGAAGATATGTTGGAATATTCATCAAGACGGCAAGAAGATAAACATTACGAGATGCCAACACTTCATTTAACTTCATTAGTTGATTGCAAAAAACATTCAATTTATGTATTTAGGTCATGGCGAAAAACAGTAAAACGAACGTCACAAAGATGCTATCACTTTCGGTAAACGGTTTCACTACCACTAGTGGAATTGATTGGGTTAGCAGCTTTTACAACAAGGGCCAGGCGCGTGAAGCTTGAATATTAACGTCTCGGAAAACGTCGACATCTTAGAATTGTGATAGCCTAATAGGACCATAAACAAAGTGGCAGGGTCAACCACATGACCTGTCACGATTACGTGTTTCGCACTCGAAGACGTCGGATTTCTGTTCGAAAGTTAGTATGCTGATCGGTGCTAAATCGTTGTATGCGTTATGTTAAAATCTGATTTGCCGTCATCAGTCGCAAACTTAAAACACGCAGGTATTTTATGATACGCAAATGAAAAGAGGCCCGGAATGGACACGCATACACTCAGCGATTACTGCTACTAGCACCACGGCAATCCGATGGGTTGTTTCGAACGCTTTTGTGTACACAACACCGACTGGTGATTTCTGATCAACATAGCTTCGCTAAATACCAGTAGCTTCAGGTCCTGATTGTATCACAATAGTTCGAACGCGTAAAATAGAGCAACTTGGTGACCTGTTGTCATGACGTGTCCGGCACTCGATGACGCGGGCCTTCGAGCAACAGATTCATTCGGTTGAGATTGTTGTGTCATCAGCTGTTGATTCTTAGGGGGGCGTATTTTGCCACACGCTGGGATGGTGACTGTCGATCTGTTCTGCCTACCTAAACGTCATTGCAACTGCAAGCGAGCTGATAAACAACGTGGGGTCAGGTTACTAATACAGACTGTGCATGAGATTATGTAGAACTGGTCCACTTGTGGTCAGAAACACACACAGCTGGGCAATCACATACGTACGCGATAGGTCGGACTTCATTTCGTACTTGTTATTTATCAGATTATCTTTGCGTTTGGTTTCAAGTCAAATTGTCAAGTAAGAAAGTTCACACTGGTCAAGTAATCTACTAAATAGGCTCACTGTCCTGAACGTGAACAACAAATATACACTCCTACCCCTCCAAAGTGTACTGCTTTTATGGTAGACTCGACTGTGGTGCTTCCAATTCAATTCACTAGGACACGGAGTGGATGCGGGCATCAAACTAGGTGGCTGAGCTTCCCGGGAGGTAGTGATTCGTGGTTAGAATAACTCCACTTCTCATGCTCGGTGAGTTGGTAGAGGGGGTTTTGGGCGGGAACCATGATATAACTGTAAAGGTCCTCTATCGAGGACGAATCTTGTTTGTGTTCAGTCCCATAGCCCTTTGTTCACCTCAAATCTGTACTCCCTTGCTACTTATCTCATGTTTTGCATCTTGTGGGGTCATTTTTCGCACACTGTTGATCACATTTCGTACGTTTAATATCCCTGACTGATGCGACCAGTTCTCGGACCAGGGAAAATTATCGAACAAACACTGAGTACAAGATACTCTCGTTCATTCTTTTTTGATAGGCTTACCATTGACTCTGTTTTTGCGTTCGATCAGTATCAGACACGCACAGTATTACCTTGACGGGCTCATGTATCTCAACTCACTCGAACGTAAAGTGATGCACCTCGCTCACTCGGGCTGCATAGATTACTTTCTGGGAGGCGATGAAATGAGCACCATTACTGGTGAGCACGAACTGGACACGATTGTCTCAGGTAACCCCAGGTTACCTCGGTGGTCCAAGGAAGTAACCTACTGAGGAGGTTATACACTTCATTGTTGGGACTGTTCTACTCAGGATGTCTGGATGTCATATTCAGTTCACAAGTGCTCCTCACATTGAGCTGAATACCCAAGTCTGTCTTCTTCTATTTGAGAACGAGATTAGTTTTAGTTGGAAGATACAATAGAGAGTGACAAGATGGTTTATGATACTGTTTTCCACTCTATCCGGGTGGGTTACGCAAACTGGAACAGTTCTCAATGCACCACCAGTATATCACAGAAGGCTTGATCCACGTCAACCTCAACAGCCCTCAAGAAAGGTATTGCACCTGGCAAAAATAATCCCTCGGTAACCTGCTGAAAGGCGATATCAGGTGATCCACTTGATCGGAATAGAGTACTTTGTTAGCGCCCGACAATGTCCAATTTGGATCAACCTATGAGTATCTGTGATAACTACTTCACTTATTGCTGAATTCAAACAAACTATTAACACACATTCGTGAAACCAAGCCGAGTATTCAGACAAACTGACTATCAAAATAAGTGAGGTGGAATGTAGATGCTTTTGATCTATCACTGGCAGTGCTAGTCAGTTGTAAGCTGCGTGCTGCAGGGCGGTTGTTGTATGTTTGATTGAGAGTGGGTGGGTTTTCATTTGTCTCGTTATCTTTTGACTTTCTCCTCCACAATCTTTTTATTGCTGACCAACTAAAAATAAGACAATCCTCTGGCTAGACTTTACTTTCTAGAGTGCTCAACGCACGTTCAAGTGTATCTGATTATTATTAGCCTTTACTGGCCTGCAAAGTTTCTATGATCCCTATTACGAAAACTACTGTAAAGAATCACGTTCACTCTAAACACTGAATGGATGAACAACACCACACACAGACGCATCTCATCCACATCAGCCTCATCCTCACTTAATGTACAAAGGTTTCTGCCAATCGGTCCAGATTCAGTGCAGACTCACCTAACCGTAGGGAATTCCAACTGACCTGTCTTCCACGGTCAAGGATTGCGATTTCAGCATTCCTGAGGAAGGTCACTTGAGT
Organism: Paragonimus westermani; assembly: GCA_008508345.1. Taxonomy (NCBI): domain Eukaryota; kingdom Metazoa; phylum Platyhelminthes; class Trematoda; order Plagiorchiida; family Troglotrematidae; genus Paragonimus; species Paragonimus westermani. The sequence goes on from QNGE01005788.1 coordinate 3,795, forward strand.
TGGTTGAAACGTGTAGCGTTACAAACTGCTCGTAACGTTGTGTTATTCACAATCCTGCTCACTTTGCTGCCATCAAACCGATAACTATGAAACAGACAAGCCCTCCTTGATTCAAACACCAACAGAATGTGGGAATGATTGGCAGTTGCCTGTTTCACACTCTCTAACCAACTATAACAGCATTTGTAACTTGAAATGCCATGAGGTAGTAACCGTGCCCACAGCTCCCGGTCTTCTATTTCTGCTGCATTGAGGCCAGTATTAGACTCGAACAAGTTCCTTACACGATATTCGTCACACCAGTCTGACTACTACATTAATCTTCATAGATGGTGTCATCGTCCCATGTCAACTTCCCTTAAGATAAATAATTTTCCTTAATGAAAATAGCCATTTCAAACGTACCTTGTTAAAGCCACATACACGACATGGAATGAGCCGTCTGTATTGTAGAGAGCACTGCTTTAGCATGTGAGTGTACCCGATTTGGGACGGCAACTAGAGTCTGCCATGACTGCTGTCACCTGCAGCTGTGTTCATCCACCGTGTTGACACACATTCGGGACACGAAACCGAGTGTACGAACAATTTAGTTGCTGGGATCATTGTGGTGGAATGTAGACAATTTCGATCCCTCCTTTTTGATGCTAGCCAGCTGTTGTAAATTCTGTGTAGTCGGGTGACTGTTGTATGTTTGATAGACAGTGACTGGGTTTCTGTTTCCTCCCATTATCTTCTGACCTTCTGCTTCACCATCTTCCTATTGCTGAACATCTGGAACTACAACCATCTTTTGGCTCGCCTTTTCTTTCTAGACCGTTCACCACAAATTTGCACGTGCACGAACATTCTCAGCTTTCTCTTATTTTTAAATTTCCTATGGAGAGAGTGGACAACATTGGCGAAATAGAGGACCGCATAGGACGACATCTTCAGCTGCTCTTGCAGTTGCGGATTATTGATGAAGTAACGTATAAGTCTCTTAAGCCGTGCGGATCGTCAACACCTCAACTTTACGGCCTACCAAAGACTCACAAATCTGGGATGCCACTTAGGCCAATTTTGGCAATGACAAACTCACCTTACCACAAATTAGCACGCTGGCTGGTCACTATTCTAACCCCAGTAAAACAGAAATTTCAGAAATACTCCATTAAAGATTCCTTTGAATTGATCAGTGACCTGGACAGAATCAATCTTGCCAATGAACTGATGTGCTCTATAGATGTTCAGTCACTTTTCACAAATGTCCCACTGCACGAAACGATTGACTACATTTGTGAACTCGTTGAAATGAGTCACACTTCGTTGCCACTTCCCACCGACATATTGAAGGAAACTTTGCTGCTCTGTACTGAGAATGTCAGTTTTCGTTTCCTTGAACAGTCCTACCGTCAAATAGACGGAGTAGCCATGGGAAGTCCACTAGGTCCCATCATAGCAGACTTTTTCATGCTGAAAATTGAGCAACAGCTAGCTACCGAGATAGAAAACTTGTCATATTACAAGCGTTACGTCGATGACACCTTAATTTTCAGTCGATCTAAACAGATGATAGATAACCTGGTGCAACGTCTAAATAGTTGCCATCCTAATCTGAAGGTCACTTGTGAATTTGAGGTCAGCAACTGCCTGCCATTTCTAGATATCCTAATAAGTCGTCGGGAAGATGGCTCGGTTAGAAGAACCGTGTATAGGAAACCCACATGGTCAGGTCAATACCTAAACTTTAGCAGCTTCACACCGATCCAACACAAACGAGCATTAGTAAATACTCTCTTCACACGAGCAAGGCGAATCTGTACGCCTGACAGCCTCGCGGAGGAACTAGATCTGATTACGTCTGTCCTACAATCAAATGGTTACCCCAGAAGTTTCATAGATAGGCACAGTAGACCAAAATTACCATCCGAAAAGGTGGTCACTGTAGAGAAAAAGAGAGTCTATATAGAGCTACCTTTTAAGGGTGATTATGTCATGCAGCAAACATCACAGCGATTAAGAAATTCAATTAAACGAACATTTAATGCAGCTGAACTCCGTGTAATCGCTCGGACTCAGAAACTACCAGTGCCTTCAATCAAAGGAGATCAGCCTATCGGTGCCACTTCACATTGTGTTTACCAATTTGTATGTAACTGCGGAGAAAGTTACATAGGCAGAACCGAGAGATGCTTGATCTCCAGAATGAAGGAACATTTACCTAAATGGGTACAGAAGTCCGCGTTACCGGAGAATGGTAATGTTTCTGAAACGCATAAACAGCCAGTTTCCTCAGTCGCTAGACACGTCTTGACCACCGGTCATGCTACCGATCCATCTTGTGCATTCAAAATCCTGTTGCGCCATTCCAACCCGAGATTCTTACGGTTCGCTGAAGCAGTTGCAATTAATCGACTCAAACCAGCTCTCTGTGTTCAGAAACAACTGTTCGTGAACCTGACCCTTCCCTGGACTTAATGTCTTATCCTCACTTGCTTATTGATTTTTCACCCCTCAAATCAATTGTTTTGAAAAAGCCCACCCGTGTTATTGTAAGTTTGGTACTGATGAGTCAATACGAAATGCTTGCATCTATCAGTTTTCATGTTCTATCTGTTTTGTTCAAACTGCTCGAGGGAACCAATTGTTTCAAATTTGAATTCTATTAATCAAAAATCGGTGCATTGCTAATCTAACGGTGGGGCAATCAACAATACTTGTAAATGAGTGCACGCAGGTTAAATGCTGGAGCAGTGCAAACGAGTGGCTCAGACTACAGTGCAAAACAGTGATTACTGTCAGATATTAGGAATGTCAATCCATCACCTGATCGGTTGGACTTGGGAGGTCACTGCGTCACAGATGAGTTCAGTGGTTCAGAGGTTCAGTTGCACTCTTAGTTGGACAACACGCGCACCCGGCGCAGAGACAACTGCATCTCAGACGCTTAGACGCATCATTCAGAAGTTGGCTCGGGGATAGTGTTGGTGAGTGGCTGATACGGAACTATGTGAATGCCTAATAGCTGGTTGCTCACTGATACTCTCACGACTACGCCAAAATCCTAGGGAGTTCGGCGAGAGTCTATTTTGATTGTCGATCTGGTCTGCGAATCGCTGAATTGAGTAGCTGATGATCCACAAGGGACTACTGTTGAAATTTCAGTCCGGAATGTGAACCAACATCTACTAAAGCAGCTGCATCATTTGAGACTGGATGCAGTAATCACTATGGAAGGTATGGTATATGCATCGAACAAAGCAAGACTACAACGCTTCAATAACGAAGTGGGCTATCACTACCACCTTTCCACCGAACAACAGATATGAGAAAGATGCATTCACGCACGATACAGATTTACAAATTACTGAGGGAATGATCGAAATTTTTTTCCATAGAATCGGGAATCCCATGCTGTTTCTTCATGTCTGTAACACAATTTATCCACCGTGACATTAGGTTATACAATCACTTTTCCAAAACGCTAATCATTGTGTGGGATTTCTCATTTTTTGTGGCCTTTTTGTTGAGCCAACACTAGTTCGTTTCAATAAATCTACGTCAACAATTTCACATATAAACTGGTGTAATGTAAGGGCAGATCAACCTGGGTATGGGTAGCTAGTACAAAAATATTGCCAAATTGGGTTACTTTGTCATGAAAAATAATATATCCAGAATGTGACGAACGTTTGGTTTAGGTTGACACAAAGTATTAGCATCATACCGCTGTTAATTAGATGGTTACTACTGAGGACGAATGTGTGCTGACCGATCGGGACGGAGTTATGGGCAGAACATGTTGTCTACGGGAATATCGTTTGTTTGCGGTATGACCCCTCTGGGAGTGTCCAGACTGCAAGTGCAATTACTTCGGATTATTCTATAGAATCGATACTTCCACTCCACGGAAGACAGATCTAAACTGTGGACCGTTAGGACTCCTAACGGTTCTGTCTGAGAACGAAGGATTTTTGGATTGTGTTAATCCATATTTCGTTCAGTTCAACCTGCTGAACGGCAGTTGAACGCCACTTGATATACACAAAATATCACACTAGAGGAAAGTCACACAATAGGACCTTAACTGAGAGGACGACACAGCGGTGACATTGAAACTTAACAGTGTGTTTAATTGACTTTCGTTCGATTTAGACAGTATGCACAATGGATCACAACATTCACATTGCTATAGATATTCGAGTCAACTGTTTTAGTAAAGGATACGTGACGCTTCGAAATAAACGGGTTGTTTCAGGAGATAAACCTGTTTAAATCCTGTCGCTAAACCTAGTTCTCCCAGTGTAACTGCTGTAGCGGAGGCATCATTTTAGAGAAACTCCTTAAGACATACTCACTGTTGTCGTGAGGACAACGAAGTAATGAACAAGACTTGTTTCCTGCGCTTACTAATCAGGCTAATTGTAACACAACAAATATTACAACATTAACTAGATTGAGAATGAAGTTAGGCCAGTTAAGACCGAAGGTGGAATGGTTGCCGACAGTTTGGCATTAACAATTCTGAATCTTGGGTTTGAATGACTATAGAACAGGTGAGCTGTGGTTTCACAAGGGATTCTTCTGAATGTAAAGGTCAAGGCTGCGCAGACGGATACTATTTGTCTACCTTCGGAATCTCACCATGTTGGATCGACCCTTTGACAATCGGCAGGTGATCTGAAAGGCAATCTTCTTATTGATGCGGTTTAAATTCGATCGAATGACTAATGGTAGAGCTGAAGACCTTCCTAGGTGCAGAGCTGTTTAACAACTTAAAATGATGTTCACATAATCTCTGTTTTACTTAGAATAAACCCTAAGGCCAAACAGAGAAAATTAGTCTTCTTTGTTGTTCACACCGCAGAAAAGGGCAAGAGACGGCGTTTACTAAAGGTGTCAAGAAGCACTGAAATGATCGAAATCACTTGAGGAAACTAAAGCATCTGTTTTGGTCTTACTCGATCCCAGTTGGATCCTAAATGAGAGAAGATGCATTAGCTTTCATTTACTGGTCAGTAAATGGATTTCATTATCGGACATGGTTACTTGACAAGGCTTTGTAGTATATTTTATTGAATGTTCATAATAGGCGTGTTACTCTTCTTGTGTTACTGAGTAAAATTGGAATACTTTCTATCCGCAACTGTTCTAGTCTGTTTCCTAGATGCAGCCCGCATATTATCCCCAGCCTATTTCAAAACTCGATTTAAACTGTTTCCACTACAATCACGCATCGTGATGGTGGTACTGATCACACTAAATCGAGCAACTGATCACTTTTTACATATGCAATTTCTCCCTTCTTACACGTTGTATTTTCACGATATCTTAGGTGATCTTCGAATTTCGTGCTTAACAACAAGATAACATGGTAGTAAATGTCAATTTCTGATAGTCGAATGAACACGTCATTTTTTTCAATGTACTAGAAACAAGTTGAGGGATTTTCAGTTTATGCATCAAAATTGTTGTTCCGTTTAATGAATAAAACAGTTTTACCCTAGTTTTTTTTACACGTAACCCAACAATTCAAACGTACGCTGAAACATAAGGTTGAAACTGCTAGTTTCTCTAGGAGGTTAACTTCTTTGACATAAATGTAGCTATATAAAGTTTGACGTTCACCTATAAAAGCTCATCGTTTCTCTTCACCGTTTTTCTCACTTTAATGAATAAACTTACGCCGTTGCAAAGTTAGTGCATCAGATGGAATATGTACAAACCAAACCTAGACGAAAACCATTGACATAATTTATGTAACTTTACATATAAAACTGGACTTTAGCTTTTAGTGTGTTCTGATGCAGCTTTCCGAGGAAGCATCCAGAATAACATCTCACACATGCTTAGCTGCTATACGATATTCCTTCGAGAATGATTATCGTAAGTTTACGAAATGGAGTCTCTAGGCTCACTATTCATTAAATCAAAAAAATAACAACGTATGAGAACTTCTAACTGATAAAGCATCGCCATGTTGCATTTTGTCACCTCTGTATTGCAACCATTTTTTAAATTGAGAACGAGGTTGACTGAGTGATATTGACTTCGCAGGTAAAAGGACTTCCTCAGATTTCCGTATAACTCATGTGAGCATGTGAACCAGCTAGTAACACGCGACCGTCTGAGTCTTAGTACAATGCGTTTGAAATAAAATTCAGTACAATAATAATGATTCTTTCAGAACAAACCTCCGTGTGAATCATTTATTCAGTCGTATGGACAGACCTTTTTCTGCGATGTGGTTTGTTGTGTAGGAAGCTAGGGTGACCGATAGAACAGTTCCGGTCAATAAACAAAGCCAGTGCACCCAACCTTACGTAAGTGTTTTGTGATAGTTTGATAAATGATCGTTTTCATGCATGTGTACTGAAAGATTCAGCAGTCAGTCCGACATTAACATTTTACGTAATCCTTCTCGCTTGATAAACAAAAGATTAGTTGGGATCATGAACAATTGTTGGACAAACATGTAGGGCATATACTTATGGACAGTAGGGGCGTGTTTCTCGAGAGTTGGTATTCATTCTGAGAATCGACCATGTCAGTCCAAAAAAGGATAAGGTCGTTCTAAATCCATCTGTCACCGCTGGGTCAATACAGAGCTGTAGAAACGCTTTACAGTGAAAGTCATTCAGACTTGTTTACAATGTCTGCAGTTAGAGTAGGTTTTTCTTTTGCTCTTCAGTTGACTCTTATTGTGTTAGAAAAAAGTTTTATACACGCTACCTTTCAAAGCAAAGGTGGAGGCGTTAATGACTCGTCCCATTTAAACCAACCTGGCTGATCAACTGAGGCCGAGAAATGCAACTAGCTTGATTGAGCGAAGCTCAGTCGGCAGGCAGGCATCAGCGCCGCAGGAGAGCATTGGACACGTTTTGACAGCCCCACCATCCTTTATCACGAATGTAGAGGCAACTGTTAGGTCAAAATCGTCCCGACTGTTATTCGACGGTAGGCTTTGTGCGGGTTGGTTACCAACACTTCAGTTATGTATCTGGAGGCAAGCCTCAGGGTGCCAACCGTTTCGTTGGAAATCAAAGCGCAATGCTTACACCAATGTCGTACCCATAATTGAGACACCCAACACTATCGGGTTAACAGACAGGTGTAACACACTTCTGTATCCAAAACTATGCTAGCCTGCATGAGAGTACTTGTACATTTCAAGCCAGCTTGCCTGCTTCGGTCGTCCCTTTTAATGTGGTAGTCTGTTGGAACAGCCTGACAGAATGAAATCCAGTTTACTTCTTACTATCGAATCAAGTGCAACAATGAAAACAGAATCAGCTGGATGACCACATATATCAATATCAACTCTGGAGGATAGAATGTACGGAACTCACTTCAAGCTAGTGAGGCAAGGAGCAGGTAGTGTTTTTAGCACCTGGGCAGAAAGAAAAAAACAACAGTCTTTCTAAAACTAAGGTACACGGTCTACCACAACTGCAAAAATAGTTTCCATTATTGTCCCTACATACCTATCCCTCACGAAGGCTACTGAGAATCACAAGTGTTCCCTATACCAGAGAGAGACAAACTCATGCGCTCCCGTTGATTAAAGTCACAGAGTGATACACAGAGGGAATAATGACATCGGCCATTTGGGGAAGGGCCGATTTAGAACGTTTACTGAGCTGGTCGAATTTTTGTTATTTAAATTATTTAACCTTCGAGCGTGTCTTTTCTGTCGGAGCGAAGTTCCCGACCCTAGACTGTCTTGAAATAAAATAGGGGTGGGTGCACCCAATGGGGTAGGCTAGTTAAAAACAAAGTGTCTTTCCACGCTCTCTGTTGGGGTTGTCTGAAAATGAGAAGAATAGAGGAATACTCTCATGACAGGCGGAAAGGTTTCAATCACCATGACCGTTTGATTAATAATATTTCCAAGTTGAACACCACCGTCGGAAGACCTAATCGAGGGGTTGTAGATTGGAGTAAACATGACAGTTACTGTGTCAACTCTCGAGACGATCGGGCATCCTGATCACTGCTCACACGCGAAATTGCTTGAGCGCTCAGACTTTATATTTCTGTTGTGCTACTGTAAGGTCAGTGGCGCAGTGGTCAACACAGTCCCCTCCTGGAAGCGTGGCCGGAGTTCCAGTCCCGGTTGTGGTAAAGGTGTGCGCTAGTGACGGGTTCTGGTGAGAGCGAAACTCGATTCTAGTGCTTCTTTTCGGAAGAGGCTGGGCGGAAATTCTATCTGAATATGAAGACTGTGATCAAGTGTGGGTGATATTCAACTTGTGGTTAACCAACTTCCTGACTACTCATCAGTAGTCTGATAATATTCTAATGACTGACAGTTTTACAGACTGGGCAGTTTGTGTATTGTTGTGTGTTGTTACCCTCTTCCCATGAGCATGTCTAAATGTAATAGACTCGAAAGAAATTAGTTAGCATGCGGGTAGACATGACCTTGAGCAACACAGTTTTGGTTGTGGGGCTGTTAATTCATCGAATAGTCTAAGAATGGGTGAATGTGGCGAAAAGCAATGAGTATCATGTTTTTAAACGCATAAATACATAATAACTCAAGAGAACCAGAGTTTGTAAATAGACACAAAGGAACTTTTTTATGGCCATCTTCGTGCAGGAAACATTTGAGAAAATCAAGGGTTATTAGGTATCATGAATAAATATACCCATGTATCTTTCATTGACAGTGCCACTTGAACGATAATTAACACACTCTAAAAAACGCACTGGTTTGCGAAGCTTCCTGATGGGGGTGTTTTTGTCCGGATATAGCCAGTCAACAAGCATAGGGGAGTGCTGGTGACGGAACACATTTTGCGGACACTAAGGGTTCGAACGAGGAACGCTTTTTGTCCACAGAATTAATACGGCTGACAACTCATACAGTGCTGTAGATGTGGCTGAAAGGAGTTCATCTGGTAACCTACGGGTGTAACCATATCTAGTTCAGCTACAAAAGGCTTTCAAATCCTCTACAGTTGTGCTCAATAAGCCAAAAATAACCAGCGGAAGAGCTTCTTTCCATTAAAGATTAGCATGCGCAGTAACAGCTGCTTCCAGTAGACGACAGAAATACAACCAACCCATTGACTCCTGATTAGTAAGCCGTTGTGCGAATACGTTTGCCATCCAGAATGGCGCAATTGCTGGACAAACAAACCGTGTTTCCAAACGTACCAGGAAGACGCTATCCACTGTTTCTGAGGTGCAGTTGTATAGTGGTATGTCTGTAAGCCAGCATGTGAAGCGGCCAACGTAAGATAATTTGGTCAAGTGCCAATTGGGCGCCTTACAGGACGGTGAGTTTTGGGACGATGACATTGGAAAAGTGATCGACTCCATTTACAGACACCGCGGCTTACTTGAAGCCACTTGAAGTCACATTCTGGCGACCGCCGAACCGATTGCAATCAGATTGCGCAACCCTAACCTGTGCTGTCAAGTTTGTTCAGACATCGCAACTACCGTGGCCACGGATCGATCACACAGTGCAACCACACAAACATTTGGCCCTGTTGTGTCTACTCTGGTTCAATCAGCTGTAAGCCTTACGGACAATAACGGTAGAGGGAACACGTGACCCAGTAGAAGTACACATTTGCGGGCGGTAGCATCAGTCTCAAGTGAGTGGACGGATGGCGAGTTGGTCACTGAAGGCGAGACCAATCAGGACGCAGCTTGAGCCTTGGCACGAGTGTGGGGTACACAGGCAGCCTTGAGGCGTGTATGATAAACGCCGACCGTGTGACAGCACTCAGCCAACATCCGGTCTGGGCCTAACCGATGGTTGTGTGGTGTCTAGTGATAGCCCCCTAATGTCATTTGTTAAGAGTCACTCTGTTTTTGCGGTTTGTCTTATAGCGTCTTTATGAAACCCATGTAATTGTATTGACCTGGGAAGGAATTATCGAAAAATATTGTCCGTCACATTGTTATTTCAGATCTCGTGTGATAAGTTTAGCTGAAACACGGGTAGCTGGGTGAGGTAAGTCGTGCTTTGTGTCCAACACTGTTGGTCATAAAAATGCAGTCACTACGAGCGTTGTGAGCCAAGAATGCGTAAAGCACAAGGATTGCTAATTCAGAAAATCAACACAAGGCGAATATGCTTCAACACCACCACAAACAAAGTACGCCTTGGCACATAACACTGACCCAGGACACCACCGTTACTGATCTCAAGTTAGTTTACGGAAAACACCATTTCATGTCAGAGTACATTCCAGTGCCCCTCCTCGTATTTTTCGCCAGTTACTTCATTATCCAAATACGTGTCTCCGCCTGACTACCGATGAGTAGCAGTGCGATTGTTCATCCTTACAAAATGGAGAGCGGTGTGCTCTAGGGTGCGATGCAGAGGACTATTCTTTTCGAAGATATCAGAGGTACAATCTGAATTGTGGAGGGCTCCTCTAACGGAGCTGCTCAATCACGGAATCAGTGGCTCGCGCTTCATGTACAGCGCTACTATCAAAATCTGCACGGAGGTTAGGATCTTGTGAAACAGCGTCCGCGATAACGTTTTCGGTGCCTTAGACATGTCTTACATTAGTTGTTAACTGAACGATATAGTCCTTTGATAAATGACTGTCGGCTGAAGCGCACAAAAGACTAGGTTAACGACCTGTGATCAGTGTAAAGAGTAAAAGTCCTGTCTTCCGAGTGACAAAAGTAGCCCCTCCCTAGATGGATTGCGAGTAACTCTCTACCAAACATATTATGGTAGGATTCCTCAGGTTGTACGTCACTAGAGAGGAAGTCAAGTGGCTGCCATTGATTGAAAACGAACTGTTGTAGCTTGGTACCGACAGCTGTGGCGAAAGCGCTGCTGTTATGAGCAATGGCTTTGGGCCAAGATAAGAAAGGAGAACTAAGGCAGTGACAGTATCCTTGAGTTCATTGAATACAGGGCGCGCGCCTGTCATGAACTGGGACTTGCGTTCACCACCACGGAGGAAGTCGGTCACTGGTTTCGTTGTAGGAAACAGCGGAGTATGAATGCTTAGAGCAGTTAATCAGACCATTAGGACGAACTAGGCTAGATGTTGCGTCCTCGGATCCGCTGTGGGAAGTGCCAATCCGTACCACATCGTGTGTGCACGCCGTCGTATTCCTACGCGGACGTCGCCAACGTTAACCCATGCAGATAATAACGGCGGCATATGACAGAACACAGCTTGAGTCCGTGCAGAAGTATTAGCACGGGCAGCATCCGAACGTCCGCCAATTCCTCAGCGAATGCTCTGTGCCCTTTGGTGTTGTTGGTATATAGGATACGACGTGACGTAGACTTGGCATTCTGTTTGCATCTGCTCACATCATTGATGAGCGGAGTTGCCGTGTGTTGAATTTGTGACCGGTTTTAAGCTGGTACGTCCCCCGTTCACAGGAGCAAGTCATTTCATTCGGTATCGTCTGTTTCGGGGCAACTTTCAGAGGAGAAAAATTCCCAGGCTGTAACAGTGACACTAGTTTTCAATAAGTTGACTGGTACGCGCGGCATTCAATATCATCACAGTAGCCGTCCAAACATTAGCTGTTATGGAGTTTCGTCAGTCGCTTTCTGATGTGAGGTCCTGTAGTTCAATAGAGCCCTGTTCGTTACATCTTCAGAGGGCATGCAGGAAAACCACGCTGTTTGTACGTTCGTCAGAATTCGCATCACTCTATTTGCAGCTGGATTGTGCGGTATCGTTCGGGCGTACCTAATGTTGCGGAGCTGCAGGAAACGGTCAAACTCGTGGCTAGTAAAATGTGGTCCGTCATCCATCACAATTTCTCCTGGAAACACGAAGCGGGCGAGCGACCGCCTCAACCATCGTATAAGAGGGGCAGTAGACCCCTCACCACATAGATGTACTTCGGACCACTTGCTGTAAAAACATGTGACAACTCAACAAATTTTCTGATACTGAGGAGTGAAACTGAATGGGTTCATGATGTCAGTGACAATCTTGGATCTAGGCTTCATTGGGTAGACGAGAGGTTTTACTGGTACGTCAACCGTCTTGGAATTTTTTCGGCTTGTTAGTAGGTTTAATAATCACATGCGGACTCTATCGCCGTTGATATTGCTGGCCATAGGAGGATTATTGTATCTCGTGTTTCATTTGAATCACCCCTGATTGGCCCTTGCGAACACATGCTATGTTTCGTGGGCTGAGTTCAGGTGGCACTACAAAACTAGGCCCTAATATAAGATACCCAATTGCAGCCGTCAGTTCATGATACCAAATGTAAAACTGTCGTAACGCACTGGTGACATACTGGCTATTTTCTCTCCAGTTCACGTTGCCTTCATTTGCCGATTGAAGCTCCTGTTTGCTAACGATTGGTAATCCATGGGAACTGAGTGTACAGGTCAAACTTCTCTTTCTTCTGTTACTCTTTGCGGTCGGCTAAATCCAATGAAATTCATCTGCTTGATCCTCGCAGCTTGGAACGAATTTAATCTGAAAATCACAGTACTATGACATCGTGTACTAGCTGCTTATTCACAGCGACTCACGTCTATTCGTTCCCCTGTTTAACAAGATTGGGAGTGCAACATGATCTTCATGAAATGTGAACAGAAGTCCAAATGGGAAAAGATACCAATTTTCACAGGCCCAAAAGTAAGCAATGGTTTCCCATTCGCCTACAGAGTACATTTGCACAGGTGAAGGTTTCCGGAAACATACGCGCTCAATTCTTCCTCACCATTTTGGATGTGAGACATGATCGCTCCTAAGTCAATATGCGAAGTGTTCTTATAACCAAACGTTTGGCATCTCCAACAGAAAAATACCATCACAGTAATGGATGCAATAAGGCTTTTCATCTCACAGAACGTCGACGGTTGTGCTGACTTCCATTTTGAAATTTTTTGCTGTTAACACAGGAACCTCTCTATTAGCGTCGGTGTTTTATCGTTTGTTCGGATCCCATCACTAGCCACGGTGTGTCCCGAAAATTCGGCTCCAAGAGCACCAGATTTGAACTTTGCAAGATTTGGTTGAAGATCAAGCTTCTCCAGCCGTCGTAAGAGTACATATAAGCCATGGTTTTGCTGCTCACTAATGAGGACGGGTTCACGGATGTTCACATAAGCTACTTATTCGGAAAGCCTAACAAGTTACTGGTTCATGAGATCTTGCCAAGCAGCCGGTGCTGAATTAAAGTTCATCGGCAAAACTTTTACCGCATAAGTCCATCAACAGATTGTTATATACTTAGTAGACGTTCGTAGAGACCCATTTTGCCTCCTTTAATGTAAACTACGGGTGCAGAGACAGCATTTATACTCGGAGAAGGCTGAGGGAAGAAAGGTGTTTTACCTATGTCGATGTCTACACTAATTCTTCATGTCACCCTCGCGAAAGTCGTGACTGTAAAGCGATTGGATTGGACCAAAACATTGATGCGAAGTCAACCAATGATTCACAGAAGGCTACGGCCAATTAGTGTTGACAATACGATCAGACTGGCGAGTCAGCACGGGGACCGATCAGGATGACACGCTGCTCCAGCATCGGATTTTGTCATAACGAACACCAGAGTAAAACAAGGTGTTTAAGTGTGTCGCGGGTTGAAACGAACAAGTTACAAGCAGAGTCCAGCCGACCAATGGGTAAGCTAAAGCGTCAGCGCCAAGTGTGAATCTTCATTTTACTCGTACGTCTTGCCTATAAAATAACTGATAGAAACTCAGTAAACTAAAATTCCATTTGTGCCACGAAGACTGACTTTTGTTTTCGTTCCGGAACGTAGCGATTTTCAACAGTGACCAACTAGTGAAGTCCATATTTCTTGTGTGCGAATAGGGCCTCATTACCTGCAAGCATCAACATACGCGTTGTCGAAGAACGCAGACGAGTTGGGGGGTTGAAACGTCGAATATTCAACAGACGGCCATCCATGTTGTATTCCAATTCCACGCTGTTGTCGGAGTTCTTATAAGCAGCTTTTAGAATTGTGATCAAGTATAAACTAAATGATGTTGGGGCTGGGACACAACCCTTCTTCACTCTATGGACGATGTCAAAATCAGCAGATGTCGATCCACACGATTACGCCTTCGTCTTCATACCCACACGCAAGAATCTGACTAGGCGGATGACCTCACTTGGACATCTAAAATTACCAAGCACCATCCACATTTTCCCATGACTCACGGAGTCAAATGCCTGGGTGAAATCCACAAACGGAGCACACAGCGGTTGGTTACGTTCACGACAGTTTACCTAGATCTGTGAAGCAAAGAACCCCATGTCGATGGCATTGCGACTCATCCAAAATATACACTGCTTCTCAGAAATATTGGCTTACAAAACTCCCACATTAAATCACTTCCGCGAGATCTTTGCTATCACCTTTCCAGCGTAACTCAGCGGATTGATCGTCCCCATGGCTGTCTGGACCGAAACCAAAGCTGGGGAGACAGTGATTGAAATCTTAACATTGTGCTGTGGCAGGCCAGTCATCATCATCGATCAATGAAATTAAGCCGGTTTGGTAGGTTACGAGTGGTTTCCCCAGACCTTCATGATTTCTTCTGGTCCTCTGGTTAGGTGCACCATAGGTCATAGTCACGGCCACTCAGTGTTTTGGTAGGCTGGACAGATAGAAAAAAATCGTTCTCAATAAACCGTAGAAATCTTTGTGTTGTCAGCAGTGAGCCTAGCCTAGTATCATTTTACCTAGCTTTTGCAACCAGTCGTCCTTGCTTCCTTGAATCCGTTCGGTGAAGTGGCGTCAAACTCTAAGGAGCGGGGCTCTGTTAGTTTCATCGTCTGGGTCCGTCGTGGGAAGGACAAACGCTTCATTCTTTTCTCCTATCAAGGTGCAGGTAACCGTATTGTTGTCGTTGGACCGATCCAGGAGTTTCTGACCCTCGTTACCACGTGCGTTGGTGCCTTATGCCTTGATATGCTCTCTGGGGTTTGTCTGCCAACCTCCTGGAATAACGGACTCAGGAAGGTCTCCTTTACGTACCGCAACTGCAGCCTGAAGCATTGTGCTATTCTGAAGTCCATAGCCTCTGTCACCCACTAATTAAATGACTTGCAATAAACAGGCTTGCAAACATGAATAAACTTCGCCTTGGCAAACGTATAATCTGTACCACATTCAACCCAGCGCCTCACTCGCTTGACGGGGGCAAGTCGCAGGTCACTTTGCCGAATTATTATGCTGTTAAACAAGTGAATAGGATCTCGACGGGCGGTCGTTTTTCGGGTTTTCATCATCGGTTTACTTACATAATATTGCCATAGTTGTTAAGCGAGCAAAATCAGGGGCACTTGGTCACATGATTACGTCACGCGGTTGTGAACTGGATGACAGTTGGGTGTCGAAATTGGCCCGTTGGTCCAGTCGTCAACCCAGAGGAGTCAAATTTCTTATTCTGGCCGCCACAGAAGTGATCGGAATTCGGCTGTACAATCCACAGTTATGGGCTGATAAGAAATTTGTTCAGGCCGTATGGTTACCATTACCTCCGTCACCCACTTGCCACCTATGAAGGTCAATTTTGCCACCCAGTTTTAATCCAACTCATAACTGCGTGACGTAATCATGTGACCAAGTGGTCTCGATTTTGGTCGCTTGACAACTTTGACGACAGTATGTAATTGTACTGACGGTGAAACTGAAACACCTCTCTTTTCTAGTTGAACACGTGGTAATGACGGCCTCATGGGTGAGTTCATGTCTCCTGGCATCTATGCCATCCATTCATCCAGCTGTAGTAAGGTTTCGTCGAAGCCAACTCGCGAGTAAAGCCCTGGAGAAGCAGACGATTACTGTTCGGGTTGACCGCAACAAAACCTAAGGTCCGAATACAGCCGGACAGGCTGCTGATTCGCGATCAACTCTCCCGGTGAAGTCACCCAGAACAGATACACGGTCACTCACTGGTGTCGATGGAACTGCGGCTGACAAGTGATCACGTAAGTGTTTTTTGCCTCATCATTGTAAGATAAGGTTTGACCACAAACACTGAGAAATGTAGCTACTGTCTAGGGATGAAATGCCGACGCATGCAAGTGATTCGAGGGCTGATGCTGTGCAATGAACCTATAATCAAAGGATTGATGCGGTCAGTGACCACGGAATAGACACCACACTTCTGAGTACCGTCTACCGGTTGACCTATCCAGCATGAGGTGTACCCAGCACCTGCTTCTTGGATCTTACCTAGGTCTGCAAGCCTCATTTCACTCAAGGCCACGTCACTGACGCTTTAGCGTCTGAGTTCCATAGCGATAATTGAGGTTCGCGGTTCCAATCGTCCGCTGCTGCATCGATCTGGCAGCAGGCACATCTCCCATGTCCAGATGGGCAGCACCTTTTGTTTCCGGGCGTGCTTCAAGTTGGACGTCGTGGTACGTGGCTTTGTATGTGTGATGTTTTCTGTACCAGTCACGATGGACGGGTCATGATGGGAGTTAGTATTATTGTACAACGTGCACCTTCGTTTGTGAGAACTATAATGTTGCCACTCGAAAACTAAAGGCCAGCAGGACGAGAAACCAGAAGCGACTATTTCAATCACGTGTATACGTTATGGGGACGCGTCACCAGGATGAACAACGATGCAGTACTGCCCAGTACGTTTGGATACATATCAGCCATGCGAATGAGTTTATGATATCGGTTTTCTTTGTTCCTAAACAACTTGTAGATAATTCCAGGCGATACGCAAATTTGCAGGCCGGACGTCTTTTGCGTTCACGACAGTAGTAGCCAGTTTCTCTTTCTCCATCCTACTGAGAACCACAGACAGGGAAACTAGGTTTGTCTTGCCCGTCGGTATCTCATTTGCCTTGTCATACTGATTATGTGTGCTTAGGATACCATCAAGAATCTCAGACCTAGAGTGACGAATAGTCAGCGCTCCCAACCAAAGCCTTCTGCTCAAATGGTAACGGGTGGGACGCAGTGGACCCATGCGAGTGCTATTTTTCTGGGATAGAGGGTTATTTTCTTCCTACCTCCTTTCGCAGAGGACAAGGAATTGTAGCTCGCCTATCAACTGCTTACCGGCCGGCTACGGCGTTTCATTCGGCTCCCTATACCGTGATCTTATTGCCCGAATAATCCTTTGTGTGAGGGCGTTCACACATACAGATGAGCTATTAGGCTCAATCGAAGACCACAGCTAGGGGACGTACAAAAACTGACAGAGGTGAAGAAATCGATCAAATTCATCACTGATTATGTTGATCGCAACGAATACCCAAGGCCATTTGGGCAGGCTTTACGCAGAAACCTTGTCGAAATAAGAAGTATAGCAGTGAAGCTCTACAGTCTAAATCAACTTGATACTCATCGCCAAGGAATTGTCGAATTTGAACGAAGCGGCACAGCGAAAATCAACAGTGGGAAATCCCATAGATCAGAATTGGGAGTTGTTCACTGCTTTCCTGATACAAGTGGTTGCCACACACTGTCATAAGAAACGACCTTCATTATCGCGCAGTCTTTGAGCTTCCAGGCTTCAAGCAGAATTCACAAGTCAACCAGAAAAGTACCTATACAGATTTTTCAGTCTGCATCTTGTTTATAATATAGTTGACGTGGTTCTATGTCTTCTATCCAAAACTTAAGAAAGAACGTTCAGAACTTGAGGTGCAATTTGGGAATCTTCTCGGTCAACCATTAGATTTAACCCCGCGTTTGTCAGATGACCCTAAGTTACCTGAAACTATGCTTGTTAATTACTGCCAGCTATACTGTAGGCGTACATCGAGAAGGATAGATCCTTTAGCTAAGAAGCACGCAGGCTCATTGAAGATGCTTCATCAGAATCCAAATATATTCGACAGCAGACTAGATAGAAGCGATTGCATCAGGAATGAGAACGATGTTACTGCAGCTCAGACCAAGTTTCGTAGGGTTGCCAACAAAAGAGACAAAAAGAGTATGCCAAACGTCAGATCACCAAGTTTCTTAAGTCATTAAAGGACGAAAAGCTGATAACCCCCGCGACTTGTGAGCAAATACGAACACAGGGTTCTACTATACCCCCTCTTAATGGGCCACCAAAAGCCCACAAACCTGGTGTACCTGTGCGTCCAATGATGAATTCATCCTACCGGTCAACGGAACCCGTCAGAAAAGCGATTGCCCCGCTCAGTCTACGTGACGCGTTTGAACTTGTCGAATGCACACAGGACGTCAACATGACTTCAACGAAATCATGCTCATTGAGCGTAGTGTCGTTATTCACAAGCGTATCGTTGCTAGAAACTGTCTCTTGTTCTCGTGGAGCAGGTTATGTTGGTCGAACTTCAAGACAGCTTCCTAAACGAATCCGACAACACCATCCACGGTGACTGGAACACGGGGAATCACGATCGGTCAAAAATGCTATCCTTGCTCATTTGATTGAAAACGAGCACCAGGTGAAAACTGTTCAAGCTTTCAAAGTGGTATATTGCGTGCCAAGCAACTCATCGAAAGCTGTCCGAAATGGAACACTTTTTACTGCCGAGGCTATCGGAATCAAGCTGTTTGACCCGGTATCATGTTATCAAAAACCGTTTGCTCAGACGCTGCGCCTACCATGGCCACAAATCCATCGAATCGATGGCCAAGCGTGGCGTAACCGACCAATCAATTCATCGCCAAGTCACTGGCCAGTGACCTAGTTTCTGTGTCATAAGTCTGATCGCTATCTTGATCTAACTCTACTAACTCGTTGTGTAATTGTAAAGGCCTGAAGATGGATTATCGAGAGCATACGTTTGCCTAAGTTTCTTTATTCTCACAGAAAGAACCGTACACTTAGGTGTCCCAAGGCTCGACCTACCTTACTGAAATGAAAGTACCGGTTTTCAATCAACATGAGAGGCATTAGCGCTTATAGTCGGTATATTCCTAGTGTGATCAGTCGACAACTCAACAACGGTCTTAGATAAAGTCCGTTACACCCGTACATTAGCTAATTTCAACAAGTACGCAACTGTGCCAACATGATTTCTTACGGTAGATCTCCTGCTGTTGGTCAGTGTAACACTACCGTGGGTGGATTGTGATGGTTTACTGCCGTGTGCAGAACTGGACAGCTCAATATCATTTATCTGGTTAACACGTCATGCCACCAGTGCCCAAGGTCACAAAGACCGATATATATGAGCATCACGATCCGACAATCTAGGTTCCGGTCGTATGCAAAAATCCAGCTGAGTGTTTCTCACCCTCCCTAACTCGCTTAATAGCGAGGCCCTTTCTGTCAACGCAGAACTATACGCACGCAAGTTTTCACTGAGTGCACTTCATGAGGGTTAATCAGCAAGCATGTGCTACTTACATAGGCAAGTACTGAAATACGTAGACGCGTGAAACAACGAACTCGAAAGCTACACCTCAGAAACGGACCAATTCAACAGCACTTCGGAGTAGCTCACACGGCATTAATGCGATTCTGCTCCTTGAGCATTCGCGATACGCTCCCCCGCATACATCTGGTTTGTTACTGTCAGTATTTTTGTCGACCCGGATATTAGTTTATATTGTACGTGAATCCAATAGTTACCTAACAGACCAGTGGAAACAAGTTACGGGTTGATTGTTCCACTTATTGAACAATCCAGTTAAAAGACTTGGATAAAACTGAATTGGATTGTCTGACTTTATGGGTCTGGGGTTACGACAAGTCTGTGCGGAGAGAAGAGAAAAAAACAACCTTGCATGCCACTGGTGCAAAAGGTGAAAGGGAGGCTCTTTGAGTCATGTTCCGTAAGGGAAAGAGATCAATGAACTGCTCGCAAACACTTTACCACTATAGGCCTGGAGAGGAAAGTTGTGTCAGTTGCTATCAGCGTTGTCAGTTTTGATGTTGACTGAGTTATCTCCACAACTGGAAATCGGTCGACGTCCTGTTCCACAGGTCCTAAACAATCTTGGTCCCCACACACTCATATTCCATCATGAAGTTGTACTTCGAGTAAGATATACGTTTAGGAATCTGTCGTAGCCAGGATAAATGATTATCTTATTCCTGAACAGTGTTCAAACGCATTGGAGCTGGTGGACGTGACTTCGAGCCTTTACTGCAAGTATGGCTCAGTCGTTTTCGTGGGAATGCGTAACAGCCATATTCTAACCATCCACCCTACTGCCTAAAATTGGTTTCTTTCCTTGTTTAATTACCGTTTGGAGTGAATGGGCAGTGATTGTATATCCCATCGAGGAAATCGGGTATACCGATCATACCTCGTAAACGAAAGTGTTTGACCAATAAAACACGATAATTCGGCAGTGTCCAATTTTATGACCTTGGTGCCGTGGTCAACACGGTTGCCTAACGTTACTCAAAAGTGCAAAAATTGTATGCATGCATGTTATCCGACGCCTGTGCCGGGCCACTTGAGAAAGATCACGATATTTTACTGTTCGGAAGTAGGATTTCCAGCCAATTATATTTACTGTCGAGGATTGGGAACACCGAGGCAAATAAAAAACGAAATCTGTTCGTGAATTCATTCAATTACTTACCTGAATCGATGAACGCAAGACGTCATGATACGTGACTATTTTTATCTATTATCATTTCGACCTGCTCTGCGATCGCAAATGTGGTGTGTATACAATGCCTTTATGATTGCTACGGTTTATCCACGTTAACCTCTACAGGTATCAAACAGACAGTGGTTGCTAGCACACTCAATGCACACCAAGGCAGTGGATGATTGAAACCTGTCTGTTTATTTCATCACATTCTTCCAGACGTTTGAAAGGGCTTGCGGTTCAGCGTCTGACC
The DNA here is from genome assembly GCA_008508345.1 of Paragonimus westermani. NCBI lineage: Eukaryota > Metazoa > Platyhelminthes > Trematoda > Plagiorchiida > Troglotrematidae > Paragonimus > Paragonimus westermani. Next base: position 24,508 of record QNGE01005788.1, read on the forward strand.
GGGTTCATTCTATCCTTCTCAATGTCAGACCTACTAAATTCTAAAATTGATGTGCATTGAATTCGCGGTGGAGATGCTTTGGTATACCAGCTCAGGCAGCGGCTGATAGCACATGCACCCTCGGTCCAGACGGCACTGGTTTTATTGATCGTGAGTTTCATGTTGCCGTTGTTTGTTCCGACGTTCCACGTTAAAGTTCCAACGTCTGGTCTCGCTCTACAGGCTGTTTCACTGCGTAAAACCGCTAAAAGGGGATATTTGTTGCTCCACATCTTAGGTGGTAAAAGCTGATGAGGATCACTCGACTGACTTACTTGTAATGGTCTCACGAACGTCCACTGTTGTTCTTAGGTGTTTGTGTGAATTGTAATGGATCGCGATCCTGCGACTAGATTGCGGCTGTCTCACTGTGGGCGGAACTTAGCCAACCTTGTAAACTTAACGATGGGGATGAAACAAACCGGTCGCAGAAGACGTCAGCAGATTGGTTACTGAAGCTGACAGCAGTGTGACGTGGTGATCTGGTACACACGTCCAGTTTTCGGCGGTCCAACACTGGGTCCAGTTTTTGTGCCCCGCAGCAGTTACCGGCGAAGGCTCTTTTTAAATCAACCCGACGCCATGCGGCAAACGGTCTTTCTTGAAATAGAGCGACACATTATGGTAACAGAGTGAATCTACACAGATCAGTATCCTTGCGACATAATCCACTAACGGTTTTCGTTGTACTATCTTCACAAGTCAACCCAGCCCGATTAAATACGGTCTGTCACCCGAATTTCTGTGAATTTCTTTTGCTCTACTCGGCGTTGCTGCATGCTTAGTGTCGGATTCTCCATTCTTTCGTGCTTAAACCAAACGGTTGATGAATGCTCTGTAACAAGATGCTGTAATATCCGGGATGAACAAAGTGCGATGAGGATCTTTGTTTGCTGGTTGTAAGGGTGTTGGCAGCTTATCACTGATAATCCTAGCGTGGTCGATTCACTGGCATCCCCAAGTCCGGTGATTTGTGTGGACCACCTGAAAACTTGTGGGTCACACCATATTTTTGATAGCCTTGACGACCTGAACCGAATGCGGGCCGTTAATTGTCTTCACCTTTTTATGGCTTGGATTCCGCTACAGACGTCTTTGATTACCCATAACACTTTGAACAATGTTCAGCTGAAGAATAGGCGACGTTATAGATGTGAATTTTCACTGTAATTGTGTTCCCATGGTGTTATTAAATAACGGCTGTGGGTCAAACTCAAGGATTTCGTTGTTCACCCGGTAGGTGAAATTGGTTAACAACCTGTGTATAAAAACCTTGATGTCAGTTGAACCATTTTTTCTTGAATGTCAAGAGACGATTGAGTATGCGACTAAAAGGTGCCACTTATCACCCCCGTACTAGGGGTAATATCAACTGCTGCATTTGCAATCAAACTATTTGGTTCAAGCTTATCAGATTTTACTTCAAAGGTACACATGTTCGCAATCTGCGGTTAACACAATAATCTCAAAACACGAAGGTCGGAGTGCAAATCCTCCAAGCCCGAATGTTCTAGTCCTCGTGTTTGTCAGACTACCGTTTTAACGACAAAGTGAGTGACCTCAAAATAAACACAATCTAATGTCCAACCACTGCAGAAGAAGTCAAGTGGTGATATCAAGAACGGTGTACTCACTACACGCCAGATTGAATCTCAATAATGTCTTAATGCGAATCAATATATATGAGACAAAAATAACTTCCTTGACTTTGATTGGCTTGCGTCCTGTCACTCGTTCTTATTGGTTGGCACCGTCCACATCCTTTGTTGTTTTTTAAATAACTTTGGGGATCTTCCGGTTTTTCAATACGAATTCATGTTCCCGATTGTTCTCGATTAGGCTAGAACTATTATCCAGTGTCGACGTGGATCCTTTACGCAAGTGCACCCTGTTTCTTCGCAGTAGTCCTTGATTAGTACTTAGTACTTCGTACGATCGTTCGCCTGCTCCTCTAACAACTGTTCCTTTTTGCCAGGTGTTTGTTCCTGCCCCAAGTGGTTGTATCCAAACTGAATCACCTTCTGCCAGTTGTGGTAATTCCCGCGACCCTCTGTCGTATATCAGTGCTTCCCTTTCCATGCGTTTTTTCAAACGTTGTCGTGTTACCGTCCATGGGGTTTGATGTGGATCTAAAGCGTTTTCAACCAAAGGTATCCTGGTTTTCGTTCGTCGCCCGAAAAGTCTTTGTACGGGACTCAGTTCTATATCGGCAGACGGTGTGTTTCTGTGCTCTAGCAGGGCCAAGTACGGATCTTCTTTGGCTGCAAGGCATTTCTTCATTATTTTCTTTGCTTCTTTGACGGCTGATTCTGCTTTTCCATTAGACTGACTGTGATAAGGACTGGAAATCTCGTGTGCAAAACGCCATTTATTAGCGAAGTCTGCAAATTGATGAGATGCGAACTGTGGACCACCATCTGATCTGACGCGTTCTGGAATCCCGTATCGTGCGAACTGACTTTTCAGTTTGTTGATCACTTCTTCCGATGAGGTTGTGTTAAGCTTTTCGACTTCGAAGAAATCGCTGAAGTAGTCGGTGACTAGGAGGTACGTCTTATCTGCATGTGAAAACAAATCAGCTGCCACATGTTGCCATGGTCGATGTGGTACGGTGCGACGGTGCATAGGTTCCTTCGGTTGACGACTACCGTGTTGATTACAGACATCGCAGTTGGACACGAAATCTTTAACTTGACTCGTACTCCCAGGCCAGTAAACAGTTTCCTTCCCACGCCTTATGCATCCGTTGATGCCCAAATGGGAACGGTGTAGTTCCTGCAGTGTTGCTCTCCTTGCCGGTCTGGGGATCACAAGGCGGTTCCCACGGAAAATCAGTCCGTCTTCTGTAGTCAACTCATCTCGAACCTTGAAGTACGGGCGGATTATTTCTTCCACAGATCGGGTATTATCCGGCCAACCTTCTCGGATTTGTTGCATGAGTTTTTGCATTTCTTCGTCCTCTGCGAAGGTTTCACGTATTCGTGACATCCGCTCGTCTGGTTCGGCCAGTGTGAGATGGACCTGATCGAATTCTGCCCCTTTGTCTTCGCATGTAGGTACGGGTGCTCTCGATAACGTATCGGCTAGTACCATATCCTTTCCTGGGGTGTAAATTATATCACAATCATACTTCTGTAGATGTACCAGCATAGACTGTAAACGGCGCGGAGCCTTGTCTAACGGCTTATTAACAATGGTGGTCAACGGTTTGTGGTCGGTTTGAACTGTCGTCTTCCTTCCAAAAGTGTAGTCATTAAACTTTTCCATGGCGAACACAACTGCTAGTAGTTCTTTCTCGATTTGTGCATACCGGGTCTCGGCATCGATCATTTTTCGGCTGCGAAAATCCAGAGGTTGTCCATTCTGTAGCAACACGGCTCCGATACCACTCTGGCTGCTATCGCACTGGACGACTAACGGCAGTCGTGGGTCGTAATAGCGTAAAACTGGTGCTTTCATGATCAGTTGCTTCACCTTCAGCCACGCCTGTTCCTGTGGGTCGCCCCACGTCCATACAGTGTTTTTGTGTGTAAGTTGCCTAATAGGCTGCATTATTTGAGCTAAACGAGGCAAGAATCTGCTCAGATAGTTGATCATGCCGTTGAAACGCGATACATCTTTCACGTCGGTTGGTGGCGGCATATCTCTAATCGCCTCTACCTTAGCTGGATCTGGCTTGAGTCCGTCCTTTGTTAATAAATGCCCATGAAAAATTACTTCAGTCGCGCAGTATTCAATCTTTTCTTTTTTGAGCTTGATATCTAGTTGTTGGCACCTAGCAAGGAATCTTTCTAAGTTTTGGTCGTGCTCTGCCTTAGTCCGACCGTGTATCAAAACGTCATCCGCTATGCACACAACACCAGTGAGGTTCTCTACGGATTGAATGAGGCGCTTTTGGAAAATTTCGCTCGAAACTTTTAAACCAAATGGAAGTCGAAGCCAGCGGTATCGACCAAACGGAGTTCCAAAGGTGGTGAGAAAGCTGGATTCTTCATCAAGTTTTACGTGCCAAAAAGCGGCTGATAAATCAACCTTCGTAAAGTAACCTGCGCCAGCTAAACACGGAAGAATATCCTCTAATAATGGAAGTCTATAGTGTTCTCTCCTCAAAGCTGCATTCAGTGGCTTTGGGTCGATGCAGACGCGCAATTCACCAGACTTTTTAGTAACAACGGTAACTTGGCTTACCCAGTCAGTAGGTACTTCCACACGCCTGATCACTCCCAGATTCTCCAAACGCGAAATCTCTTTTTCGAAACTATCCTTTATCGCAAACGGTAGGCGACGCATAGGTAACACGATTGGTCGTACGGTTGGGTCTATTGATAGCTTGCAAATGCCCGGGAAACTTCCCAAGGAGCCATCAAAAACGCCCTGATACTTTTCGCAAATATGTGATAATTCAGTAGTTATAGCATTGATACAGTGGAACGTTACCAGATCGAGCGCTTCAATAGCCTCGACTCCCAGAAGTGGCAGGAAATCTTCCTCGACCACGAAAATCACTTGTTGGATCTGCTTTCCGTTGGCTGGGTTGCGGAGGGTTGCTGTAAACTTTCCTGCAGGTTTCACAGCAGTCCGGTTCCACATGCGAAGCGTTAAGTTCGTGGCGCTCAGCGGCACCGTGGGAATGCAAGATCGTGGAACGAGACTGACACCTGCTCCCGAATCCAACTGGAAGTTGATCCTTTTTCCATCGAGTTCGATTTCCGCCGATCGTACTCCTGGATGTTGTTCTTCCATCTTCACAGCACTGATGGTCGGGGAGTATGGTGCTCGGTTGGAATTTATCGAAGTGCTCTTGCAGCAGTTCGCGAAGTGGTTGGCTTTTCCACATTTTGCACACCTTCTCTTCCATGCCGGGCATTGTTCCTTTAGCGCACCATGACGTCTTCCGCAGAAGGAGCATCCTTTCAGATTCCGGTTGTATTCTGCGTTGATCCGGTGGATTTCTTCTGTCGAGTGAGTTCTGAGGGCTTCTGCCTTTTTGTCGGCTGCCTCCTCACTGCGGCAAATATCTATGCATTGCTTCAAACTCAATTTCGGGTCTTTCAGCAAACGTTTGGTGATGTTGGCATCGTTCATCCCAATGATCAACCTATCTTTGATCAACTTGTCCTGCATACATTTGCAGAAACCGCATGACTCGGACATAGACATCAGCGCTTGAATGAAGTGATTCATTGATTCGCTTGGTCCCTGTGTGCGGCTGTTAAATTTGTAGCGTTCAAACGTATCGTTCATTTGGCCCAAGCAAAACTGTTCTAGCTTCCTCATCATCACCTCCCAATCACCGGCGTCTTCTTCCGGCTCGAATGAAAATGTATTCATCAGTCTCACTGCCTCGTCTCCGACTGCGTGCCGAAACATGGCGAGTTGATATTCTTTCTCAGTAGTCGCCAAACGAGATAGCGTACGGAAGTCCTCATACTTCTGCTTCCATGTCTTCCATCGGCTGGCAAGATCATCGTCTTCGTTCAGCTTCAGTGGGGCTGGTGGTACTATGCTCAGACCTCCAACGGACGTCATCTTTGGCAGATCCTGGTCTTTCACCTCTGTCACCATGTAGAAGAAGTCAAGTGGTGATATCAAGAACGGTGTATTCACTACACGACAGATTGAATCTCAATAATGTCTTAATGCGAATCAATATATATGAGACAAAAATAACTTCCTTGACTTTGATTGGCTTGCGTCCTGTCACTCGTTTTTATTGGTTAGCACCGTCCACAACCACAACCTTGTGTGACGTGTCCTTCAGGCCCGATAATTTCCTAAGCAGAATAAAGAGTGTCGTCCTGTTTACTCGCCCGAACGAGAGCGAAAATCGGGCCGATTTCTTCCTTTTAAAGTGAGTTAGCTGGAAGCCTTATGTGAATATGGAGGCTGCGATCAGGTATGAGTGTTGTTCAGTTTGCTATATCAACTTACTTGGTAGTGGAGTGAACTAATTCGTAATTTTATCTGCACACGCTCACTGGGAATAAATACTAATGAAAAATGTGCTACCTATGAACCGTCCCCATAATATTTCCCTTCAAAACTAGTGGGCGTAGCACCTTTTGGTGGTCCGAGCAGTGAGACATTTTGAGAGGTCGAGTGTATTTCGTGAGATCAGAGTAACTGCGGACTGAAAATTGAGATCGGGGAAATTTGCTTCCAAATAATGCTCAGCTCTTAAAGAAGTAGGTTGTAGACCTTGAAACTGATCGAAAACGGTTTCAGGACACGCTTGCGTTGCAACTGTGTTGATCTTTCTCGCCACTCCACGATATTTGTGACCAAGTGAAAGGGCTTCTAGTTGAAGTCTACTAAATTCAGTGGATGACATTGACACTAATTTTTGAAAGATCAGACAGCAATTCTGAATCTCGCATCAAATATCTATCTAACCTCTCCATTCTCCAGACGATATCATTACAGAAGATTATAAGTTTGATGTTAGCAGTCAGGCTTAGTTCATTAATCACTGCAGTCACATTCATTGTATTCGCTATCAGTTGCTCGTGTATATAATAACCCCCTGTATCGGCGTGTTTCTTCTGATGCAGAGCATTTTTTTGTAAATACGGTCCGTTAGAGTGATTTGGTCGTAACGTATAGTTTAGTCCAGGTTGTACACGAAATTGGACATGACAAGGCGGGTTCCTAAAGCCGAAAGAGATCAAATTAGCGATCATTTTTGATCGAACCGTCCATATGGATCTGACTGACTCAGCACCACCGCGGCACCAGTTTGGGGTTGAAATGATCTGATGAGGTATACTAATGTGAGGTGGAACGGCACGGCTCAATAACTTGACCGTAAAGCTGGAAAATGCAACAGTCCCTTAGCGTTTCCGCGACACAGCAATACAGTACCAGTACACAAATAGTGCGATAAACCTCGAAACTTAACACTGCGTGGCTCAGTTTCTATGAAGAATTTGTGGGTTTCAATCAGTCTGCTACTAATTTGTCACTCAGTTTCGTCCATGGATGTAGGTTTGTTATTCGTCGTTTGGTGGAAAAACACCTTCATGGTACACGTTGTTAAGGTAATATCATGTTTTTACTTTGTTCGTTTGCATCAATTAATGTGTGCTGGTTCGCGGCCCTGATGTGCCTTTCAAACGCTGATGAGTCTGTCATTATCCAGGCACGATATATCGTCGGTCGCAGTGGCCAAAACACTGGGACGACGAATCTGAACGATTTTGACGTGAAATGCGCGTAAATCCGGGGTCAACTAGCCTGGCCGTGGCTAAAGCAGTGTGTTGGTGCCGTTTAATAATGCTTCTCTATTAGGGAGTGCGTTTTTTGTCAGCATCTTCAGTTGAAATTTCCACCAAGTTGTTTCAGCACCGGATTTTTCGTCCGAGTCCACAACTGTAGGACTACTGGCGTATTGTTCCTCAAGTTGGAGGTTAGAAGCCGAATTTCAAACAAATACATGTCGATCCAGCTAGTGCACTTGATGAATTCTATGAATTGGGTTATCAGCCTACAATTGCCTGTAACTTCAGCAACCATAAGGCCATTGAGCTTTACTCACACAATTACAATAGTAGATTGATTGACAGTTTGGCAAACGGCCCTAATCAGCCTTAGCTAGAAGGACTAACTATTTTATTTCGTAATAATAACTGGAGAATAAACGTTGCACGTGTTTCCTAGTCAATCTAGATAATAGGTGGCAGAAACAGATCTAGACCGCGTTGCTGCGCCTAACTGTAAAACACTGAGTTCCCTTGATCCAGTTCACCAATAGAGATAGAACATACATCGCGAGATGTTAACATTTCGTTTACTCTGCGATCCCTCCACATGGGATAATCGGCCGTTTTTCCTTAACCACTAATGTCAATAGGTAATTACCAAATTCCGTATTGTGCCAGAAAGGTAATCTGTATACAGAAACGGTGCACTAATCAGGGTACACACAATTCATCAATTTGCATTTTGCAATTGTTCCGTGATTTCAGATTACAGTTTCATTGACCCAAAAAGTTGGTTTTCAATCATTTGGTTTATGGAGCAAAACGGACTTTTGGAAGAAAGTTGTAGATTGTCTCAAACATGAACGCAGATGACGATCAGGAGCTCGTCGACCTTTTTGTTATTTCTATCCACTGCTAATAGGTACGACTACTCGCCTTTTGGGCGTCGTGCATCAATGATTGCATCGGCCAGGTTGGATCGATCGATGCGAACCCGTGCTCGCGTGCGCGTGACACAATTAGCTGCGGAACTAGCTTGGATACACGGGCTAGCAGCCATGCCTGACGGTTTAACACAGAGCGTGCTGACAAAAGTCTATAGGACGATCAGCCAGCGAACAAAGTGACACTTCAGGTCTAACCTTTTTGCACCAGTAAAAAGGATGAATCTAGCTAAAAGAATGTTAGAAAATAGAACGTGCCAGAAACTAATCTAGTTAGCTTCAAAAATTCATACTGTCGAGCCGTACAAAAAATGGGGTTATAGCAGGCTTGCAATAATGGACCTTCTCATTTGGCAAGTTTGTGTGCGTACGGGTTTGTGGGAGAAAGATTTAATCGTATTAGTGTCCACCTATTTCTTCAGTCTCCTTGAATTCCAATGAAATACGCTTATACACTTCACAGGAAACTGTTGAAGATACTAAATATTCCACTCATAAACGTGGAGACTTCATTTGATTTTGTTTCTACTTTTGAAAGTGTCTCTAGGATGAAAGTTTTGTTCTGCATTCGAGACATTGATTTATTCTGTGAGAATGAGATGATGCCACAGATAACGAGATGTTAAAACTTCACTTTATCGCGTCAGCCAGGTGTTTAGTGAAATGACCTATCAAAATCGAATTATGAACCCCAGGATAAGCAGATGGCCTGGGGTAGACGGATTTTGTATGCGTAAGATCGGTCATTTCCAGGGATTGTTAGCGAAATCAGGCTGACGTCATGTATCACTACAGTAAACAAACCTAGAAGTGACTCATCTACAAAACAAGGTATCCTACAGGCCCAGAACAACGATGGAAACAGTGTCCAAACACGGGATACATTTTACAGCCGGTGCTACGAAATTACACTGATAGCCCAGAACGTTCACGTTTTGACTCAGCTACTCAACCTCCAATTAATGAGGTTGGGCTTCTCGTTCTTTTTTCAACTGGTTATTTAACATTGTCCATGACTAGATGAAAACCTCCGAAAATATGTTGAATTATGCTTTTTAGGGCCACAGATGTCATGAATACAAGCCAGGATGTAAGTGTGAATTCATTGTGGACACAAGAAGTAGCAAATGCATCATCTCAAATCCACTACTGGATCGCACGGCCCCTGATGCTCAACTGAGACCAACAACGATGAAAATACGTGGAGTTACCGGTCATCGGTTAGCTCTGCTAGGTGAGACTGATATAATGGTTCTTGGTGGTGATAATGAGCTTATTTCATTACACTTCTTGGTGTCGGAAGGCAGTCAAGCGATGGTCGGATTAAAAGCTTCAAAACAGCTCAACTGTGCTTTTTCACTAAATGCTAATTACAAGGGTGTTCCGAGTACTGAGCCCAGTTACGCAACCTGTTTGTTCAGTGTTCATAACGTTTACGAGGAATGAATGTAGGGTCGGCACTACTGGAGGTGAAAGGGGACCCGGTTTTTCTAAACAGTCGAATAATACCTCATGGAGTGAGAGAATTTGTGCATAACGCTCTCAACAGGTTGAAGGAATATGGTACAATCTCCCAAGTTAACTCATCAGCATAGGCCACATCAATCGTTGTGGTTATGAAAGAACATGGCAAGTCACCTAAGATCTGTGAGGATTGTAGATAAACGCTGAATCCAGGACTAGAAAAGTGCTCAGGGACAACTGAGGAGCCGGAAGGTTTTATGGCAGTCCTGCATATTGGCAGTGCTTTTTAAAATCGAGCATACAAACATTTACAGATTTCGTTGGAGTATGATTCTAAGGCGATCACTACAATTAATATCCCTAGGAGATTATTCCAGTACAATTTTCTATTGTTCAGACTACATGAATCAGCTGGAATATTCCAGGCTGCGTTTGACGAAGTAATTACCGATTTGCCGGGAGTGCGTGCTTATCAAAATGATGTAATCATGTACGCCGACAATACAGAGGAGCATGATAAGAGGTGGCTTTCACTTCTGGAACGATTCAGGGATAAGAACATAGCCATAAAGCCTTCTAAGTGCGTGTTCCAAGTGCGAGAGTTGAGTTTTCTTGGTTTTACCATAAGTGATAAAGGATACAGGCCGGACCCTGATGATACAAAGCCTTAGTTACCGTTACGTCACACAAAAAAACAAAATGAGCTGTGATCAATAATGGCCGATGTTAGCCCTATTTTCTATGTCTAAATTTATCACACTGATCACAAATGCATTCAGTGTTGGCACTGGTGCTGTGTTGGAACAGGTTTGTTGAAAAAGGTAGAGTACGGATATTCACAATCACAAAAGGAGGCGCTGAGAGTCTACTGGACTGTCAGGAGGCTGCATAAATATTTGTTTGGCATTAAATTCAAAATTGCCACAGGTCACCATGCTCTACAGTATTTACTGATGAGTAGTCGGGGATTTGGTTTATTTTCAAGTTGACCACCACAATGTGTAGCGAACAAGCTCGTTTTCATTGATTCATCATCTGGCTAAATACATCACATTTATATCACACATTTCGCGGGAGAAACTTTAGTGGAGTAAACGGGGGACGTGTGGTTGAGGTCAAACTGAAACACTTACTTTATCTGTGAACTTACAACGTACAGTTTGAGTTCAATGAAGGAATCTACCGACAACAGAATGGTGTCGCAACGGGATCGCCGCTGGGACCACTGTTCGCGATGTTTTCATAACGAAATTAGAAAATGAACAGTTGAGTCCAGCAATTCGCCAATGCAATTGTTATAGAGGTATGTTGACGACGTCCTTTGCGTACTCAATAATAACGTTGACCCAACTGACATGTTGGCAACATTCAACTCCGCGCACCAAAATTTATAGTTTTCGTTGGAGACCGAAATGATTAGCCAATTTGACTTCTTGGATGTACGTTTACGTTACCTTGCTGATGGTTCAATTCAGCGGGCGATACATAGAAAGGATACGTGGACTGATCAGTATATTCATTTCAATAGTTTCGTACCACTTGCCTCGAAAAGAAATCTGATCAACTGTTTGACGGGAAGAGCCCTAAGGACTTGCACGGAGGACACAATTGCGCAAGAATTAGCATTCATACGCACAATATTCATACAGAATGGATACACGGAAAGGTTCATAGATAGAGCCATGCAACAGCGGGGGGTAAAAGACCAGCTGTGCTCTGTGGGAAAGAAAGCTGTGCATATCGGATTACCATTCAAAGGCGATACTTTAGCCGAAACTAATACACGTAGGCTCACAAGCGCAGTCAATCGAACATTCTACGCCGCTAAATTACGAGTCCACTTTACGTCCAATCCGGTTTTGTGCCCACACCTAAAAGATAAAGTGCCTCATTTTGTGTATACTCATTTACTTGTTCCTGTGGGACCAGTTATGTTGGCCGCACGATTAGACGCTTTTTGGAACGGAATCGGGAACACCATCCAGCTTGGCCCAACAGTGGCATAACGAAGTCTGTCTGCAGCGCCATACTATCATACCTGGTGGATTCAAATCACACTGCCAACGTAAAAGGCGCATTTCGCCCAATCTACCGAGTTAAGGCCATCCGGTCGAGAGCGGTGAGGAACAGGATTCTGTCTACAGCAGAGGCTATTGGGATCCGAATGTATAACCCACCACTGGGCGCTCAGAAACGTTTTGTTCAGGCTCTGGATCTGCCCTGGTCAACCCCCCACCCGGTTAGCCTGTTAAGACCCATTGTTCAAGTGGGTACTTGATTGCAGTGTGACATTGAACTGATTGACCTCATTAACCACACGTCCCCGTTTACTTTTCTAACGATTCTCTCGTGAAATGTGTGATATAAATGTGATTTATTTAGCCAGATGATGAATCAATAAGAACGAGCCTATTCGCTGCACACTGTTTGTCATAACAACGCTGGGAATTTTTGCGAGATTCTACAGTATTTATTTGACTTCTACAAATCAATTGTCAAATCATCGGCGACAGTGATACAGCGTTAGAGTCTACTTCTAGCAGCATACGATTATGAAATCCTGATAGACAGACTCTTCAATCAGATTTTTTTATGACGGTGTTCCAATTTTTCGGTTCCTGAACACTGTTCGCTTGCCTCACCAGCTATTCCAATAAGTGCGGATGACTTGATCAGGATAACTAAAAATTATTACAGCCTGGCAATTGTCTCGATGGCTAAGAGCTGGTTGTCAGCTATTAGGAAAAACATTCAGTACTACTTCAAAACCAAGAGGAGTTATCAATACAACCTGATGTTGTGCTGTGTTGAAGAGATCATTTGGTCATTCCACCACTGCTACGAAAGACGGTTTTGGAAGACTTGCACAAATGTCACCTAGACCTGCAGAAAATTAAATCACTGGCTCGACAGATGTGTTGGTGGCCGGAGATAAACTCGGATGTCAAGAGCACTGCGATGGACTACCATTCCTGCCTCCACAAAATAAAGACGAGGTCGAAGAACTGGACAACCTAGCCGGAGAGTTACTTAGCATGGCAACGGGTGCACGCAGACTATTGTGGACCACTTCTTGGCAAATATTACGGGGAACCTGAGAGCATCCCTTCATTGTGTAGATTCAACGGATGTGAGATATTTGCATAATCTTGATGTAAATTCAATTGAACTCATAAACGATGAAGATGGCAAAATGATCTGTTGTGTTATCCGACTAGTGGTCAGTGGTACTGCCACTGAGCTATCGTCATCAATAACCATGAACATACTGCTCTCTTACTACAAGTTTGAGGGTTATTTATGTTGATATGGAAGTCTGTCATAAACGATGGTTTGCTAAGTTTTGTTGGTTTGTCCCATGCAATCCGCATTTTCCCTGTGACATAGTTGTGCCCGGGACAATCCCCTGCAGAACTGACTAAACTTGTTTCTGAAAGCTCTGAAGATAACAATGCTGTAGCAAGCAGAGCTGAACTAGAATAAATGAACCCTTCTCTGGATTTGCTGCGGCCACAGCAGTGTTGAAAAATACGCATTCCGGAAGTTACTGTCGTAAAAAATGAAAACTCTAAACAGTAGATTTCTGAAGCCGATTGAACTATTTATGTGAGTTCACAAAATCCCGATAATTTGATGGAATTAGAAAGTACATTGGCGTATTGTAAGCAGGTGAAGTGTCAGACAAAATGGACTTACAGAGCTAATCCGATTCCGTTTTGACATACACTGTTTTCTAACATTTTCATTGAGATCCTGATCTGAGTTCAGGGATTCAGTCCCGCTGCAAAGTGCACGCGGTGAACTAGACATCTGATCACTGACCGCTCGTTAAGCAGATTTGGTTCTCTTTCGTTTACTGAGCCGTTTGTCCTGTGTTGATTCTTGTCAGGCATGTTTGCTAACCGGTTTATCACATCTGGTTCCCAAGCTAATTGGAATGAATTGCGATGGAGAGGGCATGTTCTCACCGACCTGTCCAATCTGCCTGATGCGGCCACTGGTTGTTGAGATGTAGAGGTACGTTATCCGGATGTCAAAGCAAATGAAGTAGTTCGCCATTGAGAAACTGATTTATTGGCAATGAGAACAGAAATTGGACCACAATTGCCGGACACCTACAGCAGCAACGCTTGAATTCGAACGACGCTAGACAGACAGTTACAGTCGTGTACCTGGCTGTCATTGTGACAATGTTTCAAATTAGTTCACCTGTCCACATTCACTGTTCGATTCCACTTCACAGTTATGAAAACTCAAAAGGACACGTTCTAGCCAGTACAAATATTTATTTGAGTTCAACACCCCGAAGAGAGCTGGTAGAGTGTGGTTAATGACCGTTTCTACCACGATTTATGGTAGGGACTTTGGCTGGATAGAGTGATCTAGTGTATCAAAACATTTCAACGAAAGAACTCATTGGAAAGAATAAAAAATAAACTCATATCTCGTGCGGTTCTCAGTCGAAGGAACAAAACCAGTGAGGTATCAACAAATCGACTTGTCCTTTCACTGAGCGAATATAGCAAACCTTGTGCATCGTAGCGAGTGAAATTTCAGCTTCTACAAACTTATGTCTCGAGTAGGTAGACACCGATTAAAGCAGAGTAATAATCGCAATAAAAAGTGAATAATTTGAGGAAATTGTTCATCGATAGTATGAGCTCCAATGCACCACATTGATACCGTTTCAAGGACACAATTATGTATAATTGGACAGTCATCATCATCATCATCATCATCATCATCATCATCAT
>QNGE01005789.1:0-11131 GCA_008508345.1 Paragonimus westermani
CACCTTTGTTTATCTGAAATTTATCTGGATACCTTGTTCACCATGTGATGAGTGTGCTCATTTCGTTCATCTTTAGTTTGTTAAGTAATCAGAGGACAGTTTGCTACATCAAAGCACTTCCTACTATCTCAAAGATATAGCTCAGGCAATTCTATAAAGTTTCGAACGGGAATTGAAGGTGATGGGTCGAAAAACAAACAAAAAAACAGATCAAGCCATAGTGATGTACAGCGACAATCGCGCGTTTGAAAATCGTTATTACTTTAGTGTTGAATAACAGCTGGAAGAAAGTGTTACACTCAAATATCGTTATGGGCTCACTTTGAAAGCATATCATTTCTTAGTGGTGGAATTTCGCCTGCCGTGCACGCTGAAATCAGAATATCCGCAGGGTAACACCTTGGTCTACAACGAAGTTTGTTCTCACGTGAGAATTTGTAAAGTTGTATTTAGTGTGTTCCATTGTAAATGTGTTAAAACGGGTAGAGTGATACAGGTAGACTGGGATGCATTATTGTTTAACAGTCGACACAAGGCTGTTCAGTAGACGCAAATAAAAACGTTTAATTTAATTTATATGGTTACAGGCTGGTGACTTCAGATATTTGACCTAGTGTTAATGGAAGGCAATGGATAAGACCGGTGACACCATCCAATGTGCATCTAGAGCGTTGGTTAACGTGAGCCACGGGTCAACAGTCAGTCCAGTGAGTGCATGTGTCTCGAGCAGTTACAACGCTGTAGAGGTGCATGATATTAGGTATGGATTGAAGGGATCGATCCTAAAAACTAGAATTGTGCTTGCAGCCCACCAGCAGTCTAAAATATTGTGAATGTGAGGACATTGCGTAATTAAAACACCCAAGCTTTGAGACAATTTGCTTGCTTGCTGTGTAGACTGGCCGACCTAGCAGAGTATATCTGCAGTTTGTTAAGCTCAGATGTCATTAAGCTTCTCAGACTCCTAAACTGGAATCTACACTTCAAAATTAAAGCCAAAAACCTTATTAGTATTAACGTTAGCTACCTTCTCAAGACGGCTTACAAAACACCGCTCATATAGGTGATCTTTTAAAAGTCACAGCAGCATCGGTTAAAACCTAATTTGTGCGCTATTACTAAACTATTGTTATCAGAGCTACTTGCAACAGTATTTACCAGCTGTCACCATCCGGTACTAACTAAACTACCGAAAAACTGATACCGCAGGCATATGCCTTCTTTTCATGAAGTCTAAGCCTATGATGAAACAAATTATTTGTCCTTGTTCCTTGATGCACCTAGCTGGTTCACTGTAGGCAACCAGTGTTGTACACGTTCATTCGGAGCGTTAATCATACTAGATTTGTCAAGCCGAAGGTAGTTCTTGAGCCCAGGTATGGGACTGGAGATGTTACGTTAGATCTGAATAATTTAGCCTACTTTTAAGTGCTTCTATGCAACCATTTTTCTGGTATTGATATGTTCGCCGAGCTTGGCATTTCGGTTGCAAACGTTTCATCACCAAGCGAAGTGACATCATCAGTGCGTGAGTGTTTCGGCGTATAATTTTGAATGTGGCGTTTGGTGAAGTTGGATCGATGCCTGCTCTCATACAGCAGAGTGTGTTGACCTACTGGTCTGAATTCTGGTTGTTCGCTTTTTGTCGTGTTTGGCCTGACCACGTCTCCCGTTTTGTCTGGCTATCTCCCAAGCCNGTAACATACGTAACATCCGTCTTCCGTTGTGTCTAGCTATTTCCCAAGTTTATGGATGATTGAGCGGTGGTCTGTAGTTGATACTTGACGGGAGAATGTTTTGACGCAGGCATTCGTGCAAGAAGAATAGTTGCTTACGTGTGTAAGCCCCTCTGAATGCAAAGGTCTCTCAGCAGCGAGCTGTTTTTAGCGTTGTTCACCCATGTAGGTTTCTGATGGTTGGGAACAGTGGTGGTCTAGTTCGTAGATCGGGTTGATGGTTTTGGTATTGATATGTTCGCCGAGCTTGGCATTTAGGTTGCAAACGTTTCATCACCAAGCGGTATTTTGATTTGATGACCTTTACGTCTACCCAAATCCTTGATTCGCATTGGTTCATAAATTTTGTCTAGTTCGATGTGCTTGTTTATTGAACCGGTTGATGAGTACCAAGCTTCGATAAATTCTCTTGCATGTTTGGTGTTTGCCTGAGTAAGGATTTCTGCGGTGTTCAAGTTGAAGACGCGTCCAGTTTTATCCTCTTGGTTGGATATCAGGGAAAATTGATCGTACCTCCTGATGACCAGTTCGTGTTCATGTATTCGTGTTAATTTCCGTCCGGTTTGGCCGACGTAGTGTTGTCTACAGTCATTGCATTGGATTTTCTAAATGACGTTTCTCCTGTCGGCGGGTCTGGATTGTTCTTTTGGTTTTGATAGTATCCTTTGTGGTGTTGTTGTTAGCTTGTGCACTAGCGCGATACCGTGTGTTCTCAGTTGCAACCTAAATGCCAAGCTTGGCGAACATATCAATACCAAAGCCGATTACATTGCCAAAATGTTAAATTTGTTGTCGGACAGAACAAAATTTTTCATTGAAAATGCTGTTTAAGATAAGGCCTTAACAATCGAAAAGAGATTATCAAGCATATTGCGCAGAACGAAACAGGCTGACTCCACAAAATCCTGTGTATTTGATTGTATACATCTGCGGCTGTACGGTCTCCCTAAGATACACAAGGGCGGAATACTATCCAGACCGATGAGTGACATGTGCGACTGCCCTTACCATGCGACTGCACAGTGGCTAGGAGAAATTCTGGAACCAGTGAAAAAAGAAATAATCACACAGAGTTTAAAAGACAACTCCAAATTCGTGGACTCTTCGGTAGACTTTTAAGTAACGGACAAGAAAATGCTGTCTTTTGATGTATTTTCGTTGTTTGCCAACGTACCATCAACAGAAACCAACAAATCAACGTTAGACTGCCCGTGGAACATCTTAAAGAACCATTATTGTTCTGATCAAACAATATCCAACTTCACTTAAACGGACAGCTATTCGTCAGGTAGATGGTATTACTATGAACCCTCCGCTAGGCTTAGTGCTTGCCAATATATTCATGAGTATGCTCGAAAACAACAAGTTGGATGATTTTACTGAAAAATCCATTACCGAAGATATGTAGACGAAATCGTTTGCGTAGTAGACTGTTTGGATGACACTCGGAAGCCAATAGACATTTTTAACAACATTAAAATCACTTCGGGTGAGGAAATTAATGGACGAATGCCTTTTCTTGACTTGACGCTGGAATGCAGACTAGATAGTTCACTATTGAGGAGCACAATTAGGAAGAAAACATGGACAGGTCAATACCTGCATTTTCATAGCTATTGACCGATCAGCGTCAAACGTGGTCTGATAAGTTATCTGATGAACAGAACAAAGAAGATCTGTGCAGATGACACTATGAAGGAGGAACTAAAGAGTTTGCCGGAGATTCATAGTAGCGCCTACCTGGAAAAGTCCATCAACAGCAACATGCAGGACGGTCAACCGCGAAACCTGGTGGACATTGTCGACAAAAGAACGTCTACTTGTCATTGTCATTCAAGGGAGACGCAGCGGCAGAGTTGATATCACGTCAGATCGCCATTGTCTTCAACACGACTTATTATGCTGACAGTTCTGTTTTACATTGTGCTCAAAATGGGCGGTTCCACTGAATTCGAAAGATAACATACCTAATAATGATGTCTCTTCTTTGATCCACTCATTTAACTGTTCCTGTGGTTCAGCATACATAGGTCGCACTACTGGGCATTTATCTGTAAGAATACGTGAACATTGTCTTGCTAGACCTCACTCCGGGACAGCAAAATGCATCAGTCCCTCCACTCTGGCCCATGTGATCGATTGTACTCAACACACAGACACGAGGACACCATTTCCCACCGTCTATTGGGTTCCGACCATCTTATAATGAAAGGTCAGACGCCACATTCTTTCGACAGCCGAGTTGGTCACAATCCGACTGGGTCAACCTGATGTGTGTATGCAAAAACAATCCATTCAAACCCTGGGACTACCTTGACCAAACACGTCCGTCTAACCTGTGAAATCATTTTTCCCCGTTCCGCTGTCCCAGCCCGACTGACAATGACTACCTAGGGCCGACTTCTTTTGTGATTCTAACTACAGCGAAGCAGTGTTAATCAGTTACCCAATCACAGTTTCCCTTTACTGTTTTGTCGATCAATAACATTCCAACTCGTCACTTAGTTTTATATAATCGTACCAGCCAAAGGGAAGAATTTATCGAAAACAGTTTGTTCACTGAAACTGTTTTTCATGAATGCTAGGGGGATTTTCAATTCTCCTATCTCACTTCGAGAATCAAATTTGTATTTCACTGGTGTAAACCAGACATCAAAGACACTGTCACGGAAAAAAGTTTAGGTCTCCACTACACATACCATCGCACCGATGACAGCTAACCGCTTTCAATCATTCGGCAATGCTTGCATCAGTCTGTCGTCAGTTTACACAGATATCATTCCATTAGTATCGTGTGACAATCTCCCTGCCCAAAACAAACACGTTAGCAAACTCGTGAGGAATGGGACGTGACGATTTGTGTGGGGTTTCACTGAAATATGGTGTGTATGTAAATAACAATCAGTAGTAATTTCGTTTATTTCTTCAATCGAACACAATATTTCTAACGAACTACGTGTTGGCTGTATAGAACGATCAAAGGAGAAATTACGTGAGGAAATGCAGTTGTACCAGCCTTGGCTCACTCATGGTCGACTTGCGATTAGTTCGGTAGTGTTGTTTTCAGGTGCAGTAACGTAAATCTTTGTCCACGTCACACTACCGCAAATAGAATTCTCATATGTTCTAGTCAATACATGTAATGTAACTCACCACTCTGTTTCATGCCAGTTCATTCTGTAGACTTAATATCATGGGCAAGATGACAGCCACCCTTCATTGGATATTCCATAACCAAGACAAATCCTTATAGCTAGCATACAAACAAGTTGGTGCCGGTAAGCTTTCCGCAACCCACTAGTTAGCACATTTATAATCTTCAGTGAAGAATGAAGGAAGCGATTGATATAGCTAAACCTGTTGTGACCAGATATGGAAAGTACTTAACGTCCGTATTGGAGTTAGTGCACAATCGAACCGGTCGGCATCGACAGTTAAGGTGCACAATGCTGAAGACCAGTCGTGTTTGGTACAAGTTCATTGAATCGCGCAAATAAATGGCGGCCACTAAATAGTCATCTGAGACTTGGAAACCGTGTCCAACAAAAGTTGTGATCTATATGTGGAAGATCCTGTGAGCAATCTGATCAAAGTAGCAAGGGTTAATAAATACTTATTTGATACAAATGATAGTGAAAAACCGACATGTATGTTCTGTGCACCATTCTGTATTTGTCACATTTTAGTCCCTACTCATTAAATGTTTGATATGAAGAAGCGATAATACGTCATCGGTGCAACACGCGAATGGCTGATTAGAACGGCTGATGTTGTGAATAGCTAACGCTGGTTCAAAAGCCCAAGCAAAGAGAAGGTGGTTATGCGACCTCATATTGGACAGTTTTTCTCAGAAAAGTGCTATGAAGAAAGTATCATTCCTGGTTTACTTTCAAACTTAGTGAAGTAAGAGGTTTGGATTTGTTAGTTCTTCACCCATTTGAGTGCTTGGAACGGAAATTTCTCTCTGTATTACTAAAGCAGCTGAAAGTAGACGTCTTATAAGAATCCTTTGACATATGTTGAGTATCGTGTTTCCATTTTATATGTTTGAGCCGCTCACACGCGATGACAGTTATGGATAAATGACGCGCTCTGAGCGGTTTAACTAAAGCACAACACTGTTATCGCACTACCAATGGCTGTTAATTTACACCACCTATCCCGGCAACTCATTCTGTCGTTTCGGGAAGGCATTTCATTTTTCGCTAAAGTGAGGATTAAATTCCGTAAAATTAAGCCAAACAACCTAATGTTAGGCAACGGTTTGGTGATTAATTATTTGAGCCGAATCACGTGTTTGGAAATACCAGAGGAATCTGGGGAGAAATTCACAGTTGCTTGTGAATCAAATCAAAAACATGCCTCCACTAATTAACATTGTTCCATACCGCAAAGAGAAGTATGTGGCACCAGTAGGTAACTACGTTTCATAACCACCATGATAAAACACTTGTGTGAAATCCAGGCAACCTCAAATTTATGCACATAGGCTACTCAGCTTTTGCTATCAGTGCCGAGCTAACCAATCGGGACTCAACTGTATCGCATCCTAATGGAAACCGGTGTTGTTAGAATCGTTGTTTCCGTATAAAAGTTTACTGTTTTTCAGAGTAATCAAATTGTTTCGTGCTGTCCAAACCATCTTTGATTCTCTCTTTCGACGTACTAGTTGGGTAAATAACGGGGAAAACAATAAGGTGTAAGAAACTCATCACACAAACTCCGCTGACTACGATTCTTCGTCAACCAAACATTCGTGGAGGTGCATCGAGTCCAAAGAAGTGAGTTTTGAGTTCAGCGTTTTTTGTGTAAATGCAAATTTCTTGCGTGTTCACCGTGTTCCTTTTCTCGTAAAATTCCTTCCAGAGCAACTGTGACTTTGAAAGCCAGGCTAGGAGGAAGGGGGTAGGATACGGAACGCTTACTCAATGATAGCAAAAGAATGACTGTAGAGGTATTCAGGTTACTGCCGTTAAACATTACCTGTTAGTGAAACAGTCCTATTGTTCGCATAGTGATTCGCACGTAGAAGTTTTACATTGGGTAGCTATATCTTACGTGTTCAATGTTGAAGTCTACCCAGTGTTAATTTGAATCTGATGACTTTTCTTAATCGATGACAAGTCAAGTGATAAAAATCAATATAAGAATTAGAAGCAGCAGAATTTTGTAGGGAAGATCGATCGGTTTCACAGAAACGGGCTCCCCTTCAACTGTGACAAGTCTCTGTGTACGATTGTGTCGCGAACTTGTCACGTCAAATCAACCAATTATATACCTGAAGCTTTACGATCTTTTTTCATGTACTTGTCAGATGCTACTCTGTGACTAATTAACCTAGACAGCTGAAATCTCAGGAATCAAACGAAAACGGTCACATTTCTAGTGATCACTGATAACTGATGAGAAACAAGTAGGGTAAAATCAATTGGCTTCGTGAATTTCATGATAAACTCCTAATTCCCGCGGAGAAGTTAGCAGTTTCGGTTATCTAGTATATTCCATTGTAATATTTTAAATCTTCTACTTTGCCCCGAAACGTGATGGACCAGGCGTTGAATTTGTGAACTAACCAAACTGGAATCCACCAATACACGATCATTCCACTCAGTCGAATTGAATTGGATTGAGATATGTGGTAACTCAAGAGCTCACCAAGAGCCTGGAGATCGATATGCAAATCATCCCCTGTGATTCGATCCTTTTGATTTCTCGACAATTCGTTTAATCTATTGCTGTACTCCTTCAACATGACAGCAAAACAGTAAAGTTTTTAATGTACGCGAATTTGGCACATCATCTCACAGTCCTATCTCCCGGAGATCATGGGGTATCTGATGGAATATCGCATTGCTTTATCATCTCATTTCTCATGCAATTTTCACATGAGCCTTGTCATTCTTTTTGTTGCAGTCCAACTTCTTCGGCTTAAAACAGAATTTACTCAGCCTTGCCAATTTATGGATGAAACATAATCAACTTTTCCGGACAGTGTCTTTGAGAAGGAACCGATTAGAAAGAGTTAACTAATGGTTATGAGTGTTTATTCAGTTCTCTGTTAGGCATTCTTAATAAGTGACTCAAGTATGCAGAGCAAAGTATTTTGTTTTTGGAAAAACACTGGTAGCGTTCAAGAGAACACACTTCTACATGTCAATGTCTGTACGGCACACATTGCTTACTGGCAAGCATTTCAATTCTAAGCATGTGAACCACGGTGCTTAAAACCAAAAAAATGTCTATTTGTTATTAGTCACTAACATTGGTGTCATTTCAAGCATGTTATCATCTACGTTGTCTAGTCCGAATGCAGTTATTCCTGCAGCTATGCTCATAGAGCGTGTGAACTGAACACAGAGATACTCAGTAGCTAAGCTGCCGTTCACGTTCACGTCAGGTATTTTCGAGAAAAATGTTGAATGAAAAGGAAGTATTAAATAAAAAGACCACATGGACGAATTAACTTTAACGGACCTGTCATTAACCGGGCAAAGTTTTCATGTAGGTTAGTTTCTTCAACTAGCCGTTTAATGGAGCAGGAAGCCCAAAATCAGGCACGTAACAAATACCTACATTACTCGGTCGACTAGTCCGCACGGCTTCAGATCACGTGATCGCGTGGTTGTTCTGGTTTATCTATTAGTGAATGCTCCTAGGAGGGGTAAACACTCAGACGTCAGTTCAACACACACGTTGGGTGGTAGATAGATCAAAATAACTGACGTAAAAAGTTTTGAATGCATGCTTACACCCTGCACTTAAAAATGAATTCAATATTTTCACTTGTGGAACCCTCACTTGTTTTCAGGTACCTTTGGATTAAAGCGTACCGCTTGTCCTCATCTTATCAATCCTGTGTTGCCTATTTTCACGAGGACGCCTTAAAGTCGACAGATGGCGTTCACATTTGGCTGGAGTGATTACTTAATATTCGCCCTGCTTTTGGTCGTATACGCACTGATCGGTATCTATCAGAGATTCCACGATCCCATAGTTCGTAAACTCAATCGATTGTGTTGCAATGAAAAGTGGAAATTGAAAGAACACTCTTTATCAGACAATACCGCGGAGGCGTTGACTCTGGGCAATCGTCGGCTCACATTGTTTCCCATCATGTCCAGTGTAATGGCCTCATTTTTGTCAGCGGTCTCCTTGATGGGCACAGCTTCCGAAGCTTATCTATACGGCTTTCAATTTATTCTTATGATAGTAGCCTACTTTATCGCATTCTCGGTGGCTGCAGAAGTATACATGCCGGTGTTCTACAAGCTACACTTGGTCAGTGCACATGAGGTAAGTTCTGACAGAAAATTGGTTATCGGACAGCAGCTTCTGCCCACTCCATAGAATGTAAGTATTACTAGAAGGATTGTTTGCTAATGTCAACCGATAAATGCCTGAATTTCAGATAACTGTTATTCTAAACTAAACGATGTTTTATTGCCTGTATCCCATCGTCATATATTGTGTTTGATCACATACACCACTCAGTAAAGATGCTCCTTTTCCCGACCAGATCGAAACTGATTGGCGTTCTGTAGTTTTCACATTAGACTGGTTGACGGTTCGCAGTGAGTAGCGTTGTTTGTGGTATGTGATATGGTGTGATGTTCACTTTGTGTCATGATCAAGTGGGTACAGTTTCTAGTTGATGTGTTATTGTGGAGCTCGAATCCCACTGTTCAGGCTTTCTAGATTGAGCTTTAACGTATTGGTCAGTACCCTAGTGGTCACTGCAAACGCCTGAGTGTAATATAATGTTAAGGTTAGGAAAATGTGAGGTGAACATTAGATAATTATTGAAAAATCTTCTAACTTTATATGTATACATATATATGATGAACCGCGAGGCGTGACGAAGAAACCACCAAGACGTGAATCAAGACAAGGTGACGTCTTCAAGATCCTCACTGTGTTGAGCCGTCAATCACCATTTCCCTAAGGACCACTCGGACAAATGATAGACGCATTCACCTTGATCCAGTCGGTCAACAACCATATTCACTGAAACTCCCAACCACAAGCTGTGTGAGTTATGGCAAACGCAGTCCTAAGAGCAAACAGGACATATGGTAGCTAAAATTAAGACGTCCACTTTCCTCACCTTTCGTTTATTCTATTCAGTTCTTCCACATACAATGAATGCTCTGTGTAACAAATGCTTACTTGGCATCGCTGATGTCATAACTAATTGGCTCAGTATTGAGATTCGCAAAATTTAAACGAATGTTCACTGGTTAGCGCTCATCTGCTCCCTAAACTGGCCGTTGATCACACGGTGGTATCAGTAGATCCGCTTCGTTAAACACAGACACCGATAGGCGACTAGTGAAAGGCCGCTTATTTTATCCACTTCGAAGAGTCATGTTCTTCAATCGTAGGTAGGTATTGCTACGCAGGATGTCTTATAAACAGGCCGGGCTTGCTCCGGGGGTGGGACGAGGATGTTGTTTGGTCACCGGAGACGAACTAGACTGATGATGATCACGCGNAGGATGCTGGTGATGATCATGATGATGGTGATGAATATGGTCATGATGATGATGATTATGGTGAAGATTATGACGATGATGATCATGATCATGATGGTGATCTTCATCATGATAGTGATGATTTTGGTAATGATGATGGTGGTGCTGATGCTGGTGATGATCATGATGATGGTAATGATTACGGTCATGATGATAATGCTGATGGTTATGATGATGGTGATGATGATAATGGTGACGATGATGACGATGATGACCATGATGATGGTGATGATGATGTCGATGATGATAAGGATGCTGGTGATGATCATGATGATGGTGATGAATATGGTCATGATGATGATGATTATGGTGAAGATTATGACGATGATGATCATGATCATGATGGTGATCTTCATCATGATAGTGATGATTTTGG
The DNA here is from genome assembly GCA_008508345.1 of Paragonimus westermani. Lineage (NCBI taxonomy): Eukaryota > Metazoa > Platyhelminthes > Trematoda > Plagiorchiida > Troglotrematidae > Paragonimus > Paragonimus westermani. The sequence continues at coordinate 10,644 of QNGE01005789.1, forward strand.
TAATGATGATGGTGGTGCTGATGCTGGTGATGATCATGATGATGGTAATGATTACGGTCATGATGATAATGCTGATGGTTATGATGATGGTGATGATGATAATGGTGACGACAATGATGATGGTGTTGGTGATGTAGATGATGATGGTAATGATGATGATGCTGGTGACGATCATGATGATGATGATGATGATGATGAGGAGGAGGAGGAGGAGGAGGATGAAGATGAGGGTGCTGGTGATGATCATGATGGTGAAGAGCATGTTAATCTTGTTGGTGATCATGATGATTATGATGATGCTGGTGATGACCATGATGATGGTGATGATGGTGATGGCCATGATGATGACGATCATGATGGGATGATTATTTTCATGAAGATGATGACGACGGTGATGACGATGATGATGATGATGATGATGGTGATGGCCATGATAATGATGATGATGATGATGATGACGATGATGATGATGATGATGATGATGATGA
>QNGE01005789.1:13010-29278 GCA_008508345.1 Paragonimus westermani
TGATGATGATGATGATGATGATGATGATGATGTATTAAGAAAAACCAACTGAACCACATCCGTCCATACCATAGCTCGAATGCCGCTTTGTGAGTAGGCAAATATAGGGTAAATATCTAGTTATAAACCACGTGTTATTTTCATTTGGTTATTTGGACTCTATGTGAGATAATGACAAATGGCTTCGTGGCTTCGTAGCTCAGCTGGTAGAGCGCTTGCTGCGTTGAGGCATGCTGTGTCTGTCACTGATTCGATTCCAGCCGAATCTCTGACTTTTCTCAGTTGGGTCCCATCTAAAATAATAAATCTGCCACAATACTCACTAGTGATACAATTGCTACGCTCAGCAGTGACGTTGGTGGATTCCAGCGTGGACTGTTTTAGAAATCCTGACGGGGCAGTCGATCCCCTGAATCATTTGGTGGATTTCATATGAGACAGTGGACGGGTAGGTAACAGAGTACAAATGTGAAATTCCTGAGCTCATGTTGTGGCTTCGTAGCTCAGCTGGTAGAGTACTTGCCGCATTGAGGTGTGCTGTGTTTGTCGTTGGTTCGAATCCAGCCGAAGCTCTAACTTCTCACAGTTGAATCTCATCTAAAATGTCATATTTTGGGGAAATTTAGAACATTTAAAACGCAGGCGCCTCGTTGCAAGAGCCGAAATGATAACTCGTATCCCCACTTTCAGAGTGATCTTCCACAAATCTGTGTGTATGTCTGAAACTCAGTTGTTGTATATATGAAGTGACAGTGTGAGTGATGTGACTCTGTGGTAGCAAACCATCAAGGCTCAGAGTGAACCCGGTGAATTGTGTACAAATTGTCTGTCATTGGTTCCTGTGTTCAGTTGCACACCTTGGTTAGTTTCATCGTTAGGTGCCACAATGATGTTTGGTACCGACTGTATTTTTGTTCCGACTGCTCAGTCCTTGCCAGTTCATCGTCTTGGATATTTGAGCTGGATACTGAATACACCAACAGATAATCTTCGTGAAACAATGATTAAGCTGCTGGAAACTTTCGAGAACATAGTTCACGACGACTTCGTTGGAGTGTATGTCTTCAGGGTGTACAGGAGTTACCTGCAAATGGGTGCTATGAATAAAGAAGGGCAGTAAAGCTGGTAGGAAGCTGATTTGCAGTTGTTGAGACTTTGATGTTGAATGCTTTATAATCAGGTACTGCTCCTCCCTCCAACATTATTGCTAAACCAGAACATATTCTTTCCAAGGTCGTATAGCAATTGAGCGCCCTACGTTATGTTGCCAATGGTGATAAAAGGAACATCCACTGTGATGACGTGATGACCTTATGAACTTGTTCAAAATTACTTGCGTGAATGTTTATTTTCTGATTAAGCTGTCAATTTTTGATCTCATCTTACAAACGAAACAGCGTACCCTTAGCCATCTGTCTTTGTAACAAATTCTGTTTTCTGAATGCCTACCAGACCCAGAAAGCGAAATAAACATTTTTGATTCCCATCAAAGTGGTTAATGTCAGAACGATGTAGACGAGTCAGTTGGCCACTGGTGGCTCACAGAACATAGGCTCAGATACAGGCTTAGAGACAAAAATGAGTGGGCCTTGTCATCAGTCCGTAGACGAACGGATAATCACCTTTGCTTACGGTAATGAGTGTGTTTTCAACGACCGACAGAACAGGAACATGACAAGTGGATTTGAACACGACTATCAGTTGAAAAACGGTCACCTCGTCAAACAGCCGGCAAATATCGCGCCGCTCCGTGTTATCAATCCCATGCCTATTGTTACCTCTTTCGAAATAGGTCGATAAAAGATGGTTCAATATTCATAAACAATATTCAATATTCATATTCAATATTCAATATTCAGTATTCAATATTCATAAACAGAAACTTACCAAGGCCGTGTAGAATGTGGTGACCAACCCGGTTGAAAGAACCGACACCCAAATTGGAAGTCCACTCACTGAAAACAAAAGTTAACAGTAGTTATACTCCTACCATGTTTTTCAGCTACCACAATTTGTAGGAATCCCGATCATTTCACATAGTTATAACCACGCAAGAAATATGGACAGGTCCGTCCATCGAACGGCAAATTTGAATCAGATTATCATAGTCCAAATAAACACGGACTTGTACTACGACCAATGATCCCAGATGGAAACTGGGACTAACAGAACTTGATAATCTTTACGTCTCGGTGTTTTGAATGAAATAAGCTTCTTCTGAACCGCGACAGACATTTATTAGGTCGAGGTTTGTGTTCCCACCTTTTTTGAATGGTCACACATCGTGAGATTAAAATTTCGTCTCTAATTGTGATTAAATTAGGTCCCACATCCCCAACGCTTGCGTGTCCTTCACCAAGTTAGTTCGTCTCCGGTGACCAAGCAACATCTTCCTCCCACCCCCGGAGCAAGCCCGGCCTGTTTATAAGATAGTCTGCGTGGCAGTATTTCTCTAAGATTGAGGAACACGAATCTTTGAAGTGGATAACATAAGCGGCCTTCCAGTAGTCGCCTAATGTTCACCACAAATTTTCCTAACCTTAACTCAAGGCTCGTTCTTCGTATCAGTTTATTACACTCAGGCGTTTGCAGTGACCACTAGGGTACTGACCAACACGTTGAAGCTCAATCTTGAAAGCCTGAACAGTGGGATTTGAGCTCCACAAGAACACATTAACTAGAAACTGTACCCACTTGATCATGACACAATGTGAACATCACACCATACCACATACCACAAACAACGCTACTCACTGCGAACCGTCTAATGTGAAAACTACAGAACGCCAATCAGTTTCGATCTGGTCGGGAAAAGGAGCATCTTTACTGAGTGGTGTATGTGAACAAACACCATATATGACGATGAGATACAAGCAATAAAACATCGTTTAGTTTAGAATAACAGTTATCTGAAATTCAGAGATTTATCAGTTGACAGTGACAAACATTCCTTCTAGTAATACTTACACGTGGGCAGAAGGTGCTGTCCGATAACGAATTTTCTTTCAGAACTCACCTCATGTGTACTGACCAAGTGTAGCTTGTAGAACACCGGCATGTATACTTCTGCAGCCACCGAGAATGCGATAAAGTAGGCTACTATCATAAGAATAAATTGAAAGCCGTATAGATAAGCTTCGGAAGCTGTGCCCATCAAGGAGACCGCTGACAAAAATGAGGCCATTACACTGGACATGATGGGAAACAATGTGAGCCGACGATTGCCCAGAGTCAACGCCTCCGCGGTATTGTCTGATAAAGAGTGTTCTTTCAATTTCCACTTTTCATTGCAACACAATCGATTGAGTTTACGAACTATGGGATCGTGGAATCTCTGATAGATACCGATCAGTGCGTATACGACCAAAAGCAGGGCGAATATTAAGTAATCACTCCAGCCAAATGTGAACGCCATCTGTCGACTTTAAGGCGTCCTCGTGAAAATAGGCAACACAGGATTGATAAGATGAGGACAAGCGGTACGCTTTAATCCAAAGGTACCTGAAAACAAGTGAGGGTTCCACAAGTGAAAATATTGAATTCATTTTTAAGTGCAGGGTGTAAGCATGCATTCAAAACTTTTTACGTCAGTTATTTTGATCTATCTACCACCCAACGTGTGTGTTGAACTGACGTCTGAGTGTTTACCCCTCCTAGGAGCATTCACTAATAGATAAACCAGAACAACCACGCGATCACGTGATCTGAAGCCGTGCGGACTAGTCGACCGAGTAATGTAGGTATTTGTTACGTGCCTGATTTTGGGCTTCCTGCTCCATTAAACGGCTAGTTGAAGAAACTAACCTACATGAAAACTTTGCCCGGTTAATGACAGGTCCGTTAAAGTTAATTCGTCCATGTGGTCTTTTTATTTAATACTTCCTTTTCATTCAACATTTTTCTCGAAAATACCTGACGTGAACGTGAACGGCAGCTTAGCTACTGAGTATCTCTGTGTTCAGTTCACACGCTCTATGAGCATAGCTGCAGGAATAACTGCATTCGGACTAGACAACGTAGATGATAACATGCTTGAAATGACACCAATGTTAGTGACTAATAACAAATAGACATTTTTTGGTTTTAAGCACCGCGGTTCACATGCCTAAAATTGAAATGCTTGCCAGTAAGCAATGTGTGCCGTACATACATTGGCATGTAGAAGTGTGTTCTCTTGAACGCTACCAGTGTTTTTCCAAAAACAAAATACTTTGCTCTGCATACTTGAGTCACTTATTAAAAATGCCTAACAGAGAACTGAATAAACATTCATAACCATTAGTTAACTCTTTCTAATTGGTTCCTTCTCAAAGATACTGTCCGGAAAAGTTGATTCTGTTTCATCCAAAAATTGGCATGACTGAGTAAATTCTGTTTTAAGCCGAAGAAGTTGGACTGCAACAAAAAGAATGACAAGGCTCATGTGAAAATTGCATGAGAAATGAGATGATAAAGCAATGCGATATTCCATCAGATACCCCATGATCTCCAGGAGATAGGACTGNCACATATCTCAATCCAATTCAATTCGACTGAGTGGAATGATCGTGTATTGGTGGATTCCAGTTTGGTTAGTTCACAAATTCAACGCCTGGTCCATCACGTTTCGGGGCAAAGTAGAAGATTTAAAATATTACAATGGAATATACTAGATAACCGAAACTGCTAATTTCTCCGCGGGAATTAGGAGTTTATCATGAAATTCACGAAGCCAATTGATTTTACCCTACTTGTTTCTCATCAGTTATCAGTGATCACTAGAAATGTGACCGTTTTCGTTTGATTCCTGAGATTTCAGCTGTCTAGGTTAATTAGTCACAGAGTAGCATCTGACAAGTACATGAAAAAAGATCGTAAAGCTTCAGGTATATAATTGGTTGATTTGACGTGACAAGTTCGCGACACAATCGTACACAGAGACTTGTCACAGTTGAAGGGGAGCCCGTTTCTGTGAAACCAATCGATCTTCCCTACAAAATTCTGCTGCTTCTAATTCTTATATTGATTTTTATCACTTGACTTGTCATCGATTAAGAAAAGTCATCAGATTCAAATTAACACTGGGTAGACTTCAACATTGAACACGTAAGATATAGCTACCCAATGTAAAACTTCTACGTGCGAATCACTATGCGAACAATAGGACTGTTTCACTAACAGGTAATGTTTAACGGCAGTAACCTGAATACCTCTACAGTCATTCTTTTGCTATCATTGAGTAAGCGTTCCGTATCCTACCCCCTTCCTCCTAGCCTGGCTTTCAAAGTCACAGTTGCTCTGGAAGGAATTTTACGAGAAAAGGAACACGGTGAACACGCAAGAAATTTGCATTTACACAAAAAACGCTGAACTCAAAACTCACTTCTTTGGACTCGATGCACCTCCACGAATGTTTGGTTGACGAAGAATCGTAGTCAGCGGAGTTTGTGTGATGAGTTTCTTACACCTTATTGTTTTCCCCGTTATTTACCCAACTAGTACGTCGAAAGAGAGAATCAAAGATGGTTTGGACAGCACGAAACAATTTGATTACTCTGAAAAACAGTAAACTTTTATACAGAAACAACGATTCTAACAACACCGGTTTCCATTAGGATGCGATACAGTTGAGTCCCGATTGGTTAGCTCGGCACTGATAGCAAAAGCTGAGTAGCCTATGTGCATAAATTTGAGGTTGCCTGGATTTCACACAAGTGTTTTATCATGGTGGTTATGAAACGTAGTTACCTACTGGTGCCACATACTTCTCTTTGCGGTATGGAACAATGTTAATTAGTGGAGGCATGTTTTTGATTTGATTCACAAACAACTGTGAATTTCTCCCCAGATTCCTCTGGTATTTCCAAACATGTGATTCGGCTTAAATAATTAATCACTAAACCGCTGCTTAACATTAAGTGGTTGGGCTTACTTTTAGGGAATTTAATACTCACCTTAGCGAAAAATGAAATGCCTTCCTGAAACGACAGAATGAGTTGCCAGGATAGGTGGTGCAAATTAACAGCCATTGGTAGTGCGATAGCAGTGTTGTGCTTTAGTTAAACCGCTCAGAGCGCGTCATTTATCCATAACTGTCACCGCGTGTGAGCGGCTCAAACATATAAAATGAAAACATGATACTCAACATATGTCAAAGGATTCTTATAAGACGTCTACTTTCAGCTGCTTTAGTAATACAGAGAGAAATGTCCGTTCCAAGCACTCAAATGGGTGAAGAACTGACAAATCCAAATCTCTTACTTCACTAAGTTTGAAAGTAAACCAGGAATGATACTTTCTTCATAGCACTTTTCTGAGAGGTCGCATATGAGGTCGCATAACCACATTCTCTCAGCTTGGGCTTTTGAACCAGCGTTAGCTATTCACAACACCAGCCGTTCTAATCAGCCATTCGCGTGTTGCTCCGATGACATATTATCGCTCCTTCTTATCAAACATTTAATGAGTAGGGACTAAAATGTGACAAATACAGAATGGTGCACAGAACATACATGTCGGTTTTTCACTATCATTTGTATCAAATAAGTATTTATTAACCCTTGCTACTTTGGTCAGATTGCTCACAGGATCCTCCATATATAGATCACAACTTTTGTTGCACACGGTTTCCAAGTCTTAGATTACTATTCAGTGGACGCCATTTGTTTGCGCGATTCAATGAAATTGTACCAAACACGACTGGTCTTCAGCATTGTGCACCTTAACTGTAGATGCCGACCGGTTCGATTGTGCGCTTACTCCAATACGGGTGTTATGTACTTTCCACATCTGATCACCACAGGTTTAGCTTTATCAATCGCTTCCTTCATTCTTCACTGAAGATTATAAATGTGCTAACTAGTGGGTTGCGGAAAGCGTACCAGCACCAACTTGTCTATAAGCTATCTATAAGGGTTTGTCTTGGTTATGGAATATTCAATGAAGGGTGGCTGTCATCTTGCCCATGATATTAGGTCTACAGAATGAACTGGCATGAAACAGAGTGGTGAGGCTCAGAAAGAACGCTTAAATATTGAGTTACATTACATTTAATGACTAGAACATATGAGAAGTGTATTTGTGGTAGTGTGACGTGGACTAAGATTTACGTTACTGCACCTGAAAACAACACTACCGGACTAATCGCAAGTCGACCATTAATAAGCCAAGGCTGGTACAACGTATTGGTCATTGATTGGTCGTTGGCAGTCTGACCATGAATTCTTGTGAAAAACTAATCCCGAAAAACTGAATCATCATCATAAACTGTTGCACGTTCTAAAAACCAGGAATTCTGCATAGTTTCCCAACAGTTTCTCCAAATTATTGCTGTTGACATGTTCAACATAGCGCAAATCTTTGCCATTGACACTGCACCAGAGCTGGAACCTTTAGATTGCTCACCTAAGAGCTTGTTTATTGCTCACCGTGCGTGAGCAATTTCGTTTAATATGATCCAATTACGTCCTCGTTAGTCGGCTATACAAAATGGGACCCATTTCAAGATGCACATGGTATTTACAAGATACAATTGGTACTCTAGCGATAAAAAGATGGCTGATATCTAGATTTGGAACATATGCATTTCCTCACGTAATTTCTCTTTTGATCGTTCTATCCAGCCAACACGTAGTTCGTTAGAAATATTGTGTTCGGTTGAAGAAATAAACGAAATTACTACTGATTGTTATTTACATACACACTATATCTTAGTGAAACCCCACACAAATCGTCACGTCTCATTCCTCACGAGTTTGCTAACGTGTTTGTTTTGGGCAGGGAGATTGTCACACGATACTAATGGAATGATATCTGTGTAAACTGACGACAGACTGATGCAAGCATTGCCGAATGATTAAAAGCGGTTAGCTGTCATCGGTGCGATGGTATATGTAGCGGAGACTTAAACTTTTTTCTGCAACTGTGTCTTTGACGTCTGGTTTACACCAGTGAAATACAAATGTGCTTCTCGGAGTGAGATAGGAGAATTGAAAATCCCCCTAGCATTCATGAAAAACAGTTTCAGCGAACTAACTGTTTTCGATAAATTCTTCCCTTCGGCTGGTACAATTATATAAAACTAAGTGACGAGTTGGAATGTTATTGATCGACAAAACAGTAAAGGGAAACTGTGATTGGGTAAATGATTAACACTGCTTCGCTGTAGTCAGGAACAAAATAATAAGTCGGTCCTAGATAGTTATTGTCAGTCGGGCTGGGACAGGGGAACGGGGACAAATGATTTCACAGGTTAGACGGACGTGTTTGGTCAAGGTAGTCCCAGGGTTTGAACGGATTGTTTTTGCATACTCACATCAGGTTGACCCAGTTGGATTGCGACCAACTCGGCTGTCGAAAGAATGTGGCGTCTGACCTTTCATTATAAGATGGTCGGAACGCAATAGATGGTAGGAAATGGTGTCGTCGTGTCTGTGTGTTGAGTACAATTGATCACATAGGCCAGAATGGAGGAACTGATGCATTTTGTTGTCCCAGAGTGAGGCCTAGCAAGACAGTGTTCATGTATTCTTCCAGATAAATGCCCAGTAGTGCGACCTATGTATGCTGAACCACAGGAACAGTTAAATGAGTGGATCAAAGAAGAGGCATCATTATTAGGTATGCCATCTTTCAAATTCAGTGGAACCGCCCGTTTTGAGCAAAATATGATGACAGAACTAGTCGTGTTGATAACATTGGCGATTTGACGTGATATCAACTCTGCCGCTGTGTTTCCCTTGAATGGCAATGGCAAGTAGACGTTCTTTTGTCGACAATGTCCACCAGGTTTCGCGGTTGTCCGTCCTGCATGTTGCTGTTGATGGACTTTTCCAGGTAGGCGTTACTATGAATCTCCAGCAAACTCTTTAATTCCTCCTTCATAGTGCCATCTGCACAGATCTTCTTTGTTCTGTTCATCAGGTTCTGTTCATCGCGTTTGACGCTGATCGGTCCGTAGCTATGGAAATGCACGTATTGACCTGTCCATGTTTTCTTCCTGAATGCGCTTCTCAGTAGTGAACTATCTAGTCTGCATTCCAGCGTCAAGTCAAGAAAAATTATTCGTCCGTTAATTTTCTCCTCCGAAGTGAATTTAATGTAGTTAAAAATGTATATTGGTTTACGAGTGTCTTCCAAACAGTCTACTCCCCAAAGATATCGTTTACATATCTTCGATAATGGTTATTTTTTAGTAAAATTATCCAACTTGTTGTTTTAGAGCATACTCATGAAGATATCGGCAAGAACACCATCTACCTGACGAATAGCTGTCCGTTAAGGTGAAGTTAGATATTGTTTGTGCAGAACAATAATGGTTCTTTAAGATCTTCTACGGGCAGTCTAACGTTGATTTGGTGGTTCTCGATAAAGCCGCATAAAATATTAATGGTTTCGGTCGATGGTAAGTTAGTAAACAACGACGATACATCACGGAACAGCATTTTCTTGTCCGTTACTTTAAAGTTTGCTGAAAGGTCATCATCATCCTAACAGCCTTCAGCTTGACCAAAGGTACTGTGGCTCAGGCCGACGTTCATCTCAACAGTGACGTGGAATATCCTAGAAGAAAACGTTACTACGAAGGTCAAAAAAGATTAAAGAAGCCCAAGCGAAAGAACTAGAAATGGTATGGATACAGGTACGCCATCGACTGCGAAACATCGCCATCTCAGATAGCGTACCTAACCAGCGGTTCGGTGATCACGAGGACCCCAGCCAGGCAGGCGATACCTGCCCAGTTTGCTCAGTGGAGCAGTCAAAGTCTTCATATTTCGTGACCACGTTGTTGCTTGACCACCGCGCGGTTTTACCCAACTGTTGGTGGTCTCAGCATAAAATGCCCGGTACGGTAAACTCTCAGCTGGCATACGGAGCACGTGACCCAAACATCGCAAGCTGTGCAACGTAACTACTTGACCAATTGATCGCGCATCCCGAACGTTCGGGAATACGCACCGGCGAACTGCCGCATTGCTCACGCGATCAGCCCACTTAATGTGGGCCAAGTGGCGGAGACAACGCTGGTCAAACACAGCAAGTCTGTTGATATCTTGCTTGCGAAGAGGCCACGTTTATAAACCATGCAGCAAAATGGAACGCGCACGGGCATTATATACCCTTCCTTTCAGCGACAACCGAACGTCTTTGCGACGACACAGATGACGCAGTTTGAAGAAGGCAACTCGTGCCTTTACCATCCTCGCTATCTCATCAGCAACATTACAGGCTGACGAGATAGTGCTACCCAAGTATGTGAAACTGTCCACAGTCTCAAGCGGATTACCTGCAATGAAGAAAGTAGTGGTGGAAATGCCCCAGTCCTGAAGCAGCACTTTGCACTTTGAAGGTGCGAAGCGCATTCCATACAAACCAGCCCGGTCACTCACCTTGTTCAGCATGGTCTGCATGTCTTCGGCAGAGGGGCTAAGTAAGACANAAAAGGAATCCCATCATCGTGGTTTAGCTGTATTTTAGTTATAATTTAACTACTCATAAGTAGCACATTCATAAAAAAGAATGCTAGCAAAATTCGAAAAAGGGTTGCATAGAAGCACTCAAAAGTAGGCTAAATTATTCAGATCTAACGTAACATCTCCAGTCCCATACCTGGGCTCAAGAACTACCTTCAGCTTGACAAATCTAGTATGATTAACGCTCCGAATGAACGTGTACAACACTGGCATGGGACACTCCTTCGGTTGCCGACAGTGAATCAGCTAGGTTCATCAAGGAACAAAGACAAATAATTTGATTCATCATAGGCTTAGACTTCATGAAAAGAAGGCATATGCCTGTGGTATCAGTTTTTCGGTAGTATAGTTAGTACCGGATGGTGACAGCTGGTAAATACTGTTGCAAGTAGCTCTGATAACAATGATTTAGTAATAGCGCACAAATTAGGTTTTAACCGATGGTGCTGTGACTTTTAAAAGATCACCTATATGAGCGGTGTTTTGTAAGCCGTCTTGAGAAGTTAGCTAAAGTTAATACTGATAAGGTTTTTGGCTTTAATTTAGAAGTGTAGATTTCAGTTTAGGAATCTGAGAAGCTTAATGACATCTGAGCTTAACAAGCGGCAGATATACTCTGCTAGGTCGGCCAGTCTACACAGCGAGCAAGTAAATTGTCTCAAATCTTGGGTGTTTTAATTACGCAATGTCCTCACATTCACAATATTTCAGACTGCTGGTGGACTGCAAGCACAATTCTCATTTCTAAAAACGATCCATTCAACCCAAACCTAATAGCATGCACCTCTGCAGCGTTGTAACTGCTTGAGACACATGCACTAACTGGACTGACTGTTGATGCGTGGCTCACGTTAACCAACGCTCTAGATGTATATTGGATGGTGTAACCGGTCATATCCATTGCCTTCCATTAACACTAGGTCAAATATCTAAGGTCACCAGCCTGTAACCATATAAATTAAATTAAACGTTTTTATTTGCGTCTACTGAACAGCCTTGTGTCGACTGTTAAACAATAATGCATCCCAGTCTACCTGTATCACTCTACCCGTTTTAACACATTTACAATGGAACACACTAAATACAACTTTACAAATTCTCACGTGAGAACAAACTTCGTTGTAGACCAAGGTGTTACCCTGCGGATATTCTGATTTCAGCGTGCACGGCAGGCGAAATTCCACCACTAAGAAATGATATGCTTTCAAAGTGAGCCCATAACGATATTTGAGTGTAACACTTTCTTCCAGCTGTTATTCAACACTAAAGTAATAACGATTTTCAAACGCGCGATTGTCGCTGTACATCACTATGGCTTGATCTGTTTTTTTGTTTGTTTTTCGACCCATCACCTTCAATTCCCGTTCGAAACTTTATAGAATTGCCTGAGCTATATCTTTGAGATAGTAGGAAGTGCTTTGATGTAGCAAACTGTCCTCTGATTACTTAACAAACTAAAGATGAACGAAATGAGCACACTCATCACATGGTGAACAAGGTATCCAGATAAATTTCAGATAAACAAAGGTGGTCACTGGTCACAGCAGATTCAGAACGTGAATTCATTGTCTGACTGTAAGTGTTGAGCACAGCTACGTCAGTAAACGACCGTTCTTCGTAATTCAGTCCCCTTAGTGGAAATGGTTCACACGTCAATGTCCAGCTAATATTTCATTCTCGAAATACTAGACTAATGCACATTACGGTTATAACGGATACAAACAATTCATTCGGCTTAGACATTTGTAACACCAACCAAAGGAGATATTTAACTCAATTGCTAAATCGCACCCAATTTGTTCATCCCCAAACCAATCCCACTTGCTGCATTGACCATACAAAGTTGCATTTAGTAATAAGGTTTATTTGAGTGAAAAATTCTAGTTCAAATTACCACGATGGCGAGAGCGGACAAAACGACTTTTGTGGGCACATCGCAGCCGCAAAATTGATTACAGAATCTCAAACAAAAATATGCCTCGTTGAAGGCGAAAATGTTTGACCGTGAACGAGGGAACAATCAGAAACTAGCATATAGGTGAAGAACAAAACCAAAACTACGTCAACTATCACGATGTAAACCTTGAATAACCACGTGAAAATCGTATGAAGAAGGGTTGTGGAATATTAGGTTGGACCTTATAATCAAAACTGCTTCACACATTCATTGATAACGTTCCACTTTTCGAAAATTATCGTGCACAGCATCAAAGTTTCAGTAGTAACTGATGGCTGAATTTTCTTGAATGCCATGTGCGCGTTAAAGTAATGTATTTCTGGGTGATATTTGATTGCACGACTTTTATCTATGTTGGAAATCCCACTAGAATTTGCTAGCGTTGAACGGAAGGATGTTGCGCAACTGAACTGACTAGAATGTAATCTAGTCTCACATATTCGTTTTTACATGAAACGATGTGATGTGAGGAGTTCATCTTTCATCAAGCTTTTCTTTATGTAAATGAACTATGAATAGTCTACAAAAACAACAGTGGTGGGTCTGGTTTCATCTCGATTTGGAGTTTTTGGCGTTTTCCTCCTCATTGTTGGAATAAGATTAACCTCCGTGATGACCACACTTCATGGTACAATCTCAAATTTAAATCTAAATGTGTTACTCATCAATCTAGTCTCCAGTTCACTTCACACAACACCATCCTGCTAACTTTGGCATGCTAACCTTTAGAATCTAAAATTGGCAGTAGATTTGAATGTGGAAAGTGAACAGATAAGTCACAATTCCTCCAAAGACAATATGACAGGAGTGCATACTTGTACGCATGCAAGTTGATCTATTCCACGAAGTCCAGACGGTATAGGTTATGATGGTTAAACCTGCATAGTGAATTTTTATCTGTTCGTTTGGGAGGAGCGGGTTGGTCTCCATGTTACGCAGTCATTGATTCTCTCTGCAAGAACTCACTGCGTGAAAATTTTTCATGAATGTTCCCGGTCTAAATTGATCGTATATTTCAAGATGGAAAACCTCTAGTCGGTCGATGAATATTTAGGTTGTATTGCATTCTTCTTCTCATAGCAAATCCACTTCTAATCTAATCGTGCATGTTACTGTCAATATGATATTCATTTAAGCATAGGGGTGAAAGTTTACGTGACTGTTGTTTAACCAAATCCTGATAGTGGGTCATTGTGGGTCACGTCGGCCTCGGACTTTGTGAATTGGATTCACACGAGGGGAGCTGGAGTCATACTCTCCTTCACGTAAAGTCAGAGTATGTTAGCTGATAGTAACATACTGCCATCTTTGGTTCACTTACGTGCTAACGGTGTGCACACTTGATGTTTACAAGCTGAGCGCTAGAGACTGTCGAATCAAACTTTTGTTCAAGAATGTAAAGCGCGGCAAAAGTAGTGTACTGGTTTGTTGGACGGTAAATGTGGGTTTGGCTAAGGTACGCATTTCTGATCGTCATTCAAAGCCAGTAGGTAGATACTCTCCGGTTTTGATGACCTAGATTTGTTTTTGTTGAACGATCGACTTACGTTTTCATGTGAAGTCAACCACATGTGTGGCCACCTACTGGATTGGGATATGCATTGCTTGTGTGCCTCGTGAGAATAAAGCCAGGGACTGACATTCACCTAACCTGACTCTAGTTAATGGTTGCTAAAGACGCAGTGATCGGTGTGTAGCTTGCAGTATCAACGTATTCTAGACAAGGTTACTGTCGAAACTTCCTACCTGACTTTCATCTCCAGTCAGATCACAATTTACTAGTGCAATGGCAGGCTAACCGGTAAGCCAAATTTCGAGCCGCTTCATATGTGTTAGCAACTGCATATTCAACGCTTTTTGTTAGATTCATAGCGCGGTGGACTGTACACAGGATTTTTAAAACTAAGCCCCGTATCGAACAGCCTGATTTCGTAGGAAATCAATCACGCAAACAGCTGTTTTTGGTTATTTCTATCAGGCTTTTACAAGTACACACGGTATGTGCGGGTTGTACAGGAAAATTATAACAAATCAAATAGATCATTGAAAACCACACAAGTGGTGCTGATCGCTGGTGGGAATGTTGCTGAGTACGTGAGGGAGTAACACGTACCTGTTATGAGACACTCGTTCGAGTGAATCAGACTGATGGGGATGATCATTCATCGTGTCAACGGTTACCCTAAATTTCACAAGAAAAGAATGTCCCAAAGACTCATTTTTGGTAAGTACAGTTTGCAATGGCTCAGTGGCTAGTGGAGTTAATGCAGTCACTCAAATCAGGACTGACTCCATTCCGTTCAAATGAAACTTTTGGCTTCTTCTGCACGGTTGATTCAGTGAAGTTCAGAAAACACACAATGCTTTCTTTAGACGTAACCTCGTTGTTCATGAACCTGTCGCTAAGAGAGACATTGGACTGAAAACAATCAATCTGACTTCGGTATTCACATTGACCAACACAAAGAGCCATTACTGTTCTGCACCCCGAACGTTCAACTTCAGTTCAGTAGAGAGCCTCACGGACAGAATGATGGTGTAGACAGTGTGGAAGCATATTGATCAGTAGTTTGTCATAGACTAGCCCAAAATTCATAGTAGAATCTGGCAATTGTACCATCATCTTATCTACTGGTTTCTGTTATGAAATCATGCGCCGTGAATGTCAATGCTGATGGGATATTAGTAAACGGGTAGAAATGCCCGAAAAAGCTAAGACACCCATGGTAGTCCTGTTAAACATGCACTACTGAAGTTGAACAGTGCATACAATGTCGTAGCCTCAGGTTTGATGGAGGTTTACTTTGGCGTACGTTTTGCTGATACAGGTGTGACGTCTGAGTCTGACCTTAGATTCAGGTTTATCAGACAGAAACTTAGGAAAACGCGTCGCTTTGCGCAAATATATGTACTCGCCTACAGTTCTTGCAAGCTTTGTACTATGTCAAATCACGTGTGGATGAGTCTTATCAACGACCAATAGAGGAGCGAACTTTAGTGAACTGAGCCATGAAAACGTTGAATCCGAGGCGTACATAGTGTCTGTAGATCAGCACCGTCGTGGAATATCCGGTAGAGATAGCTGCGAAAACTGACGTTACTTAATGTATTGACCAATTAATGCGGCTAATGTCTGGTGCGAAAACTGTCGGGATCCTGATAAGTACGGTCACGTTGGCTACTGGTTTTCCTTGAGTAAAACTATGAGAAGACGCAATTCATTTGATGTTCTCCGGAGTAACATTTCGTACATTCTGATCACACATTGACAGGTAACTAATTTCAAACGAGTCAGAATTTCACAGAGCAGAAGTTATGGCTTAAGGGATTAAACAGACAGACACCAAAAATGGAAATGAAAATTGTGGGAATGCCGACTACTAGGGTAGCCACAGTGTCAGCCCAAATTGTTTTTGAACTTACAAGGGGGGACTGTGACGTTTAATGGCCAAAGCCTCAACAAGATGGAGTATGCGTTTCCGGTTGCTCTGAAAGATCACTGAGAACGCGTCAGAAACTTTGATTGCATGTCCTGTGTTGTATTATGTGCCTTGCAACGGAAGATGCGGAGTTTAGTCCATCGGCATGTATACAGGCTGCTCACGTTTCTAATTGCGTCTCTAGTCATTTGGGTACATGCTTCTTAGTACAAACAGCTAGTTGTCGGTTTGTTCTCCCTATGTAGCTTATAGTGCAGCTACACGAGTATATGTATAAACAGCGAGATGTGACAGACATACACTGTTTGTTCGTAACCAGGGCGACCGCTAGAGTTCTCGTTCGTTGCAATACACACAGTGTAGTGAGGAGATAAGGTCGCACCATACTACTCACACCACTATTCAGTAGCAGCATGGATC
>QNGE01005790.1:0-38898 GCA_008508345.1 Paragonimus westermani
TCACGTAAATATGACCGAATACAACAGTCACGTAACGGCGAAGCGGTCAAGCGGAAATGAAACCAGGGTAGTTATAAACAAAGGTCTGGCAAAGGAAAGTTAGGAAGAAAAAACCACGCGGAAAAAAGTTTTACAAGTAAACAGTATCGAGATTTAATAATACATCATTCATAGGAGAAATGATTTGTCACGCGCGTAACTTGATTGGTAGTGTCAGATCGTGAGAAAGGCTCGTAATCGGTATAAAGAATTCCAACGTAAGGAGACGAATCAATTAGAAGGGAGTAAATAGAGCATGGAACGTGGCCACCAACATTCTATTAACACATAACAATCATCAAACACTCACGCAAGCAGATACTTCAACACCGGCCCCCGAAACCATCATGGTTTTCCAACACTCGCAGCTGCGGGTTGAGTATGTATCGTGATCTGGTTCCCTTGCAACGGAGGCTTTCTCGCTGACGACGACACTACCCTCTGCTTCTTCGAGAAGAAATATGGATCTCATGTCTCTCCTGACCGTGCCGCTCCCTGTTCTCAAGCATACCTCGCAGGCGTGATTGTCGCGACCCTTCACTACTCCATCTACCACAGCCTTGGGCCAAACGCCTACGAGCCGAGGGCCTCCGATGAGTAGAGTAAGGTCATAAACCTTTACGTTTTGTCCAACCTTCTTCAGTTCGAGTTACTCACCTTGAATCAGCTTGCGCGGCTTGTCCGATGGCCACGGATTCTGAAGTTCCCATAGATAGGCTGGACCATTCAGCCTTGTGTAAATTTCTTGAGAACTAGCATCATAGGTTCCTCGCCAAGCTGTACCTGCCGGGTTTAACTCGAACGGAGTCTGTCGCCATCGACAGTCCTGGATGTAATCATGAATTGGTTGGACACGGATGGCTACAATTGTGACAAAGCGACAGGAGGCGTTTCTCAAGTACTCCAACACGATGACGGAGTCTGTCCAAAGTGTGATGTTATCAAAGGTTGGCTTGAGTTTACTTAATATAAATCTCATAAGCTTAGCCGCCAATGCTGCGGCTGTAAGTTCCAACCTTGGGATAGACAATTGCTTCAAACGTGTAACACGGGACCGCCCCATCAAGAAGCAACGAAAAATGCTGCCATCTCCCAAGACTTCTCGGAGATAGCCGACAGCTCCATAACCCGTCTCGGAAGCGTCGGAAAACATACGCAACTCCGAACATGTCGGTGTCTCCCCTTGGGGTCTGATACAACGCTGTACTGTAACTGAGTCTGTCGACGCTACACCCCGTGGCCACCTTTTCCATTAACCTTGATATATTTCGTCTGAGGGTGTATCCCGCCCAATATTCGCGTCACACAAGCCTTGGAGCAACTTCCAACGGCGGAGAACAAGCAGAGCAATTAACCCCAATGGGTCGTAAAACGCTGTACTGTAACTGAGTCTGTCGACGCTACACCCCGTGGCCACCTTTTCCATTAACCTTGATATATTTCGTCTGAGGGTGTATCCCGCCCAATATTCGCGTCACACAAGCCTTGGAGCAACTTCCAACGGCGGAGAACAAGCAGAGCAATTAACCCCAATGGGTCGTAATCCGACGCGTTGGTGCGTAGGTCGGCAGACGACCGGTTTTTGCACAAGATGTCCGAACTGATGGACTTCAGTGAAGTGTTTCGGGTTTAACTTGTTGATGGTTTCTGTTGTGATGCGTTCGCGGAATTCCGTTATAAGCTGCGAATGTTTCAATTAGAGACCGGAATGAGTTACATTCTGTGGGAGTGTGCAAAGCGTGCGCACTACCACCGGAATTCTCAAGAAATAGTCTTCCTGGAATATGCGGTGCAAAGACAAGACTACCTTTTTTGTGTTCACTGTACTAGGAAGATCAGGCCAACGGAAAGTGCAAATCAAAGTTAAGTGTGATGTGTTTCCCGTGTATTGATATGGTGTTGTGGATTCGGGGATTTCCAGTGCCCCTCCGTTTTCCATATATCGTACAAGGAAGAAGGTCGGCGTATATCTCACAACTTGGTTCACAACCACCGGACATTGTCGGTCGATCCAGCTGCAGGCTGGAAAGTACGCTGGAGGAAGTTGTCTGTGAGTTGTTGGATATCTCCCATAAGACTTACGGGGTTATCGATTAAGTTTGGCACGAATATGATATAGCGAAGAATTATATTGATGTAAGGTCGTTAGGGCGGGAGAAGTGGTTCGGAGAATATCCTGGTTGTGACCTGGAAATTGTGAGGAAGATGATAGAACTAGTGGGCCTCATGCACCCGAAAAAGAAGAAGATGATGATGATGATGAAGAACGCACGCTGCTGGTGTTGTTGTTCACAGACGAAAGGCCTCAAGGACCTTGCGTAAGTTACGAGAGTGTTGGTGTGACTGATTCCACGGCTAAATGTAACAGTGGGGTTCACCATTTACGGCGTGTTTGTGCTACAGGCTGTAGTGGCAGAGGTAAAAGCGTTTCTCATAGTCTCTTTTCCAACGAACGTTGGCTTTGTTACAAGGTCGAGTTGGAAAGCTTCCAACAGCTGACGTCAACGACTAATGTACGGGCAGTCATGGTGGACAGGCACCCGATGTTGAAGTATCTGCTTGCGTGAGTGTTTGATGATTGTTATGTGTTAATAGAATGTTGGTGGCCACGTTCCATGCTCTATTTACTCCCTTCTAATTGATTCGTCTCCTTACGTTGGAATTCTTTATACCGATTACGAGCCTTTCTCACGATCTGACACTACCAATCAAGTTACGCGCGTGACAAATCATTTCTCCTATGAATGATGTATTATTAAATCTCGATACTGTTTACTTGTAAAACTTTTTTCCGCGTGGTTTTTTCTTCCTAACTTTCCTTTGCCAGACCTTTGTTTATAACTACCCTGGTTTCATTTCCGCTTGACCGCTTCGCCGTTACGTGACTGTTGTATTCGGTCATATTTACGTGAACCGTTAATCTCGTGACTTGTGTACTTGGCGGATTCAACATCGAGGATTGTTGTTGTCTTCCACTATTTGGTTTATCATATTGTTTTTGAACATTAGCACCTTATTGATAAGGAACTCGCCAATACGACCGTCTCCCTTTTTGGATCCGAGTTAGTTGCTCGACGGGCTCAGAATTTATAGATGCTTCTTACTCACACACGCGACTATCGTGGATCTAGCGTATCGATAGGAGTTGCGATGAGGCTAAGCGTTGCTCGAACAATCACTGGTCGTTCGGGGTTAACACCGGGCACAACTAAAATGTTCAGAAGATTATTTTTGTCATGCTACAATTTTGTTCTGTTCATTTTTCTATGAAACAGATTACTGGTGACATACGCAGGCAGTTGAAGGGCATATCTTCGGAAGAGAGAGACTCTCCGACTCAGGAAATGAGTGAATCTTTGTACTGTAATTCCGAAGAGGAGTTCAGTAGGATAGTTAGAGACATTTGCAATCTCCGCAGGGAGCTTGGTAGGTTTGTGAAAAACTCGCCTGCTGCCTGTGAAAACCAACTGGGCCGCATATGCAAGACGTGGGACTGTGTACTACGAAAATGGGATGAATAATAGCCTGGAGGTGGTTAATCGCTATGTCAAGTATAACCTGCTACGGAGGTCCACGTTATTAGACTGATTAAGGGAAATACTGAACCTAATTGATTACGTGGGCGCCAAATTCAGACGGATGGTTACGATGCCCTTAGTAGAGGGTTGGCGTTCTGCGTGTGAAGTGGGCGGCGTCAGTTCACTCGCACAGCTTACTCCATATGCGCCGAAGATAGCTAAGGGCAACCACTTGCGTGTCAAACATACAACCGGGGAAAGTGACCCATGTTGATAAGCACGTCGTTAGCATTAAGGGTCACGGGTGCTGTATGTGCTCGTTCTTTAGTAATTGAGAACCACCATGCAGACACCTTGTGTGCTGCTTCAACAATGACCTTATCGAGACAAGAGATTAATTAGGAAACAGTTGAGGGTTATTACCGAACTATTCGCGAAGCTTCCCAGTGCAGAGTGCTTGTTCAGGAGGTTTTATTGAGGGCAAGGTGAAGAGTAAGATAAGCCAACTGGCAGAGACTAGAAACCTCACTTCGAACATGTGTGAGGTTGTCGGCAGCATGCCCAGTTAGAGGTATGGACGGTCGGTGAGGTCCCTGGAACTACTTCTGCGCATAGCTACATCGGACGAAGGAGCGATCGTGAGGTCGTATCCAGTCTTTGACTCCGCGGTTCAAGGGCACAAGTCCACTCAACCGCAGGTATGCCAGCCATCGATATTTGGTTCCCAATCGAGAAGAAGGAGACAACGTCTTCTCCAGTAGGTTCTGGAAAGCAGCCAGCAACGATGAGCGATAGAAAATCCACTAGCGGCGTCCAATTACGCCACATTCACCGCAACTCATTGCCCAAGAGCCTCACGAAAGAGGAAAGTTGGAGTTCATTGTAAGCACCTTTCACTTGTGGACGACCAACACTGTTTGGCATGTGGCCGAAAGGACTTGAGGATGCAAGCTTAACGAACTGGATCCAGTGTGATAGCTGTTGACGTTAGGCACCTCAGCAGTGTGCTGGACACCCGAATGACCTCAATACTTTCAAATGTCGCTTCTGAAAATGAGTTCCACATTTTCCGTTTTATCTATTGCACTGCTCGCTTTCATTTAAACGCTAACCATGTCATCTGTATCCGTGCTGTTTGCTTGCATCAACCCTCTCGTGCCATGCATTTTAACCTGCACCACGTGTTCATTCCGTTTTCGCCTGCCCATTCCGTTTGTCCGCACTCAGCAGCTCCATATGTAACACTGCAGAGTGGGCGGAGTTCTGCAAAGTTCAACCGCTCCTGAAGGCGGCACAGTGGTAGCAACCATCTTCAAGATAGACCACCGGGGCACCTGCCCACAACTGACTGACTTTTGTACGGACAACAACTACAGATTACGTATTCAACATTGATATGTATCCCCGTCTTTTACAGTGAAGTAGATGTGGGGGCACTCGGTGGAACAGAAGCAGTTGCGCTAACTCAAGATGCAGGACTGACGTGCTATGATGCTGTGGTTGTAGAAGTACCCTTAACTTCCGAACGGGTATAATTCACAGTAAACGCACATCTCTCGTCGATGACTCGTAAGCAAGCGTGGGCCAGCTACCATAGGTCCATACTCTACCATAGGACGGAAGACGCATGAATCACTCGTTATCGCTGTATTACTGTTATTCCAAGCTAACAGTTCATGGTTACATCACCTACGGAAAATCTGGCATTCCGAACACCGATGAAACTTCAGTGTCAACCTGTAATGACAATCGTTCGCACGGCTTTTCTAAGGGTCCCGGCTACAACCGTGTTGCCTAATCTGCTTGTTCTCTAAGCATGACTCTCCGGCGCCTCCTGCAGTATACCCAGTGGGAACCCCACCATCCCACCCATCTATAAGTCTATTCCTTAGGGTTGTGTGAATTGGACTTTACTTACCGTTGTTCTCCTCACCCCAGTACTTCCGGCACTCATCCCTACTGGAATGGGCAAGGCGTTAGTCATCCCCCTCCTTCCAGTGGGCCGTCGTATGCAATTCTAAGAGCCGCTTAAATGTCATTCCACTGAATGCTGGCACCATCTGCGCTTGTAGTGCATTCCATCGACCGATGACTCATTGAGACAGACAAAATACAGAGTGAATTCGTCCCGGTCACAGCTTAAGAATCTTTAAAGGGTAGCCCCCGAAACTAACTCACATGGAGCACACGCTTGCCATCCAAACCTACCGAGCCCGTCGCACTCAGTCTTTAAATCCATCCGACGACAACCGCCTCATCCTCCAAACCTACACTCCAGCTTTACACTGGTCAAGTAAACATGCAATAAGCTGCTACAGCAAACGGGAGACAGAAAGCAACCATAGTCACGACTACTAGACCACTGCCAAACAAAGATGAAACAGTACAAGAAGCATCGTTCCGCTCTCCGTTATGTTTCGTCGCTTGAACAAATGGTCTTGAGGCAAGATTTATCGCCCTGGCAACTTGTCTTCAGATTATGAACTACCAACTTCAAGAGGACTCATTTTATATGCCACCAACCACTCCAGAAGAAACATTTACCTACAACAAAATATCCAATAATACTGTGTGACTATGCGCCGTCTGCAAACAGATCAGTAAAGCAAAATACTACGCACCCAAACTAGTCAAGCAGAAATTCCAAGTCCAACATTCAAGCACCGTGCATTAATTACCGATGGAAATCAACGTTCTTCCAGCACATCAGTTCATTCCCAACTCAGTTGCATGTGGAAAACATACGCCAGCAAACAAATTGCCTCATAAATCCAGCCCAACCGCACTTACTAACGGTGGATCACATACTGCATACATCATCTAGCTCGCACTTGCTGTACGTCTATACAGCCAACAAACGTGCCATAGTCCCAATTCTGTCATGCCAAGCACTTATAGAAAAAACATGCAAACCGATAGGGAAACTATCAATCTTAAATAAAAACCTATAACCCCATTTTAAATTACCGCCCACAATATTTTCACGCATTTACGTTGCTTTCTACAGCCGATGACAACCTATCGACGTAGTCTCTCGAGTAACCTTGAATTATTTAAAACATCGACTAATACAAAACCACATAAAGGATAAATTAAGGGAACATTGTATGTTTTGGGCTGGATCCGTGGGACAAGCGAAATATATTTCTTATTGTCATGCGTTTCGAAGTTTTGTGGACAACAACACATTTTTTCTGATTACGCCCTTTTAGTTAACTGATTTCACGTTTGTGGCACAGCTTGATTATGTTCTGTATCGTCTGTAATTATCTGCGACGATCACACACATCTCGGCGTGCTTCTCACATATGCACTACCGCTACTGTGTTGGGGAGGGGCCTGACGACTGAATCAGCGAACGTCGCCAACTTATCCGAGGAACCCGTCGACATGATTGGCACATCAATACCAGTAATCTCGGACAATCTCTGCAACGAAGTTTAACGCATGAGTCTGTCATCTATTTTGTGGTTTTGCCCCAATTGTCTCAAATGGTGGTGCATCCGTGGTGGGCAAGATCCACAAGCGAAAGGACGCTGGAGACTTGCTTTGTCGTCTTCTTTCTGATGCAGCTACACCCTCTAGCAATGCGTCCTTCAGCGTGTCACGAATGTTCTTAGGTGACCTAATCACTAAAATCCACTCGTAGGATGCCGGTGATATGGGCAAAGCGATAGTCAAGTGTATGAACCAGACAGTCTGGATGGAGCCAGGCCGGTTGACCCCAATTTGTGTCAGTCTCCGAAGTCTACTGATTCATCGAGCTACGCCTGGCCTACTCGCAAAGCCTGTCGATGGGCTGGATCTAGAATAGTCGCGTCTACAATGCAGCCAGCGTCTCTAACTTCCAAGCCCGCTGGGCAACCGATTCGGAGCTAGAAAGGAAAACTGTCTTAAAATCGAGTTTTTTTATTAATATGATGCTAAGATACAATAGGATTATTATGAACTGAGTGGAAGGGAATGATGAAACCCTCGATATCGAATCCACCAGGTATGCAAGTTATGAAAATAACGGTTGACGTGAATATGACCAAATGTGACAGCCCATGATGGCGGAGCGATCAACCACAAAAGACACCAGGGTACATACAAACAATGAAGGGAAGTAAGAAAGAAACACTACGCGGGAACAGTTTTCACATGTGAGCGGTATCACGATTTGACAACACATCGAGGTTAACATTCGTGGGAGAAATGACTTTCCGTGTACCTAATTCTCATAGTCATGGCAGTCATTGCAAAGGAGGCTCGTGGTCCGTACCAGGAAGGCGTCGAGTGTGGAGAGCAGAAAGATCAACCAGAACGGAAGTGATAAAGATAGAAGGCGCGATCACCAGCCTTCTATAAAACAAATAACAATCCCCAAGCACTTAGCACGAGCAGTTACTTCAGAAGTCGGTACGCTCAACTTCACCAAGCCTCGGCCTAGCATGAATCAGAAGTCGTGTTGAGAAAGCGGCGAGTCTTTAGACCAACATTATTTATTGATTCCTTCACCACACATTAAAGGACTTTGATGCAACGTACAGAGTTGCTAGGTGGTTTGTCTCAACAGAACCTTCAACACAACCACGTGATAATCGCCAAATGGGACGTCTGTCGGCCGAAACTCCACTCGGCCTTCAGAATTCAAACGGGTTGATTGGGTTGCTTTCCCAACGGCAATGGCTGAAACATTATTCTTCTGTTGAATGTAAATTATGCTATTGAAAATGAAGCATATTCATTATACGGCCAATAGTAAAGCTGCAATGCCAACGCCAAACTTGATGTTAGTGGCTTCCAACGAAGTTACGCTCACAAGAAAATATGAACAGGTGTGTTGACACTAGTAAGGCCAATCCCACATAACAGAGAGTTCAGGATTTGGGATATTTCAAATGTGATCTCACCAAATATGTTTAGACAGATATTTTGCACTATCAAACACTGAATCTACCTTCAAACTTTGTGTATCCTCTGTTAATTACTCTGAATGTGGCCCGGAAAACAGTCGTCAACTGCATGTGACACGCGCCCTTACCAGCTATCACGCTCCCACTGCTAACGGCTTGCCTCGGAAAGTTTGTTGCATCTCTGTCATTTATACACATGTTTACTATCATTTGATTCATTGCGTACTCAGGAAGTCGTTGGAAAGGTAACGCTATTCTATTCATGTGCGGCATTGCGCACGCATTACTCAGGTAGCCGGAAAATATAAAAGGAGCACTCACTAGTAAATCCGTCAGAATGGTCTTATACATAATTATAATCTGAACATGCACATTTTGGAAACAGACCTTGATACCATATATATGCTTGTTTATAATTATCTAATCAGGCTGGCATGCCCTTGAGCTATAATTGCTGACAACCGGTATTAACCAGCTACTGATTTTCATATAAAAACTGCTCACGAAAACTGGTGGAAAACTACCCCTCTCCTCTGTCACACACAGTCGCAGTAAAATCCACACCCATCCTGTATAGGACTGGTACGCTTCTGTGTCTGGAATCTTGTCTGTTCAAATGATGTATATTTCTCACATGTGAGAAGCAATCTGGGTTATGCGCGATACAAAACAACGAATAAGTAAACAGCACCTCAGCAGCACACTAGAACGATCGACCGTCTTTTGAATGTCTTCCGTAAGACACTCAACACTTTCACTAGCAAAACAATCTCAGCTTCAAAATTTATAACTCTTCTGGCGAGAAAAACGCAGAGAACTCACATTACATGTTTGAGGCCCAATTGCCGCGTTCGAATCGGCCGGCCATTTGCAATTAGAGGTTACGGAGCGTATCCAGTAGATGGTTGTGGACGGTGAGTTTCCGTTCCGATAACGATTGTATTGTCATATTACACGATTTTGCGTAGGCGGTAAATCGTGCTATTTCCAGCAATAACTAGGATATTCCACTTTTAGTTGGATTGTGAGAATTTGTACAATTGGTCGGAGTGTGTACAAGTTCGGTTTGCATTTCAATGGTCACCTAGTTAGCATAGACTAGTAGGCGTATGATATCATTACCGGGCGCAATGTTATTGTTGATTTCATCACAGCGGTATATTGTCGTATTTTCAACAGTAACAGATACTCCACTTTCTCCAGATGCGGACCCTCATGAGGATGTCATAAAATCTTAGAAATTGGTTAAAGAACGTAAAGAAGAGTGGTTACACAAAAATGAAGATGAAAAATCACCTGAAGGATAGAGATTCCTACATTTTGTACATTCCATGAATCTTCATCGAATTTTTACCGCCTTGAAACGTTTTGCTCCTCAAATGTGGGCAAACTATCGATTACACCGCGCGAAGACGCTCTGGTAGCACGACCGTTTCCTGAGCGTTCCCCGAGTGATCCCTGAGTGTTCCAGCTAGACACTTTGGGAACATTCAGGGAACGGTGGCGGAAAAATGCACGCAGCCCCATTAGGCGATCTTATACGCCACACGTTGTCTATTCCCCTATGGAGCTCAGTAACGTTAAACGTAAATCTGATCTCGCACAACAATGACGACGCAATGTTTCACTTCACGAGAAACAATGTGGAAGGCACATAGATAATCATACGCTATATTAAGCGCAATTTTTACAGCAACATCTGTGTCACTTTGACGAGTACATCATTGGAATCACAGTGAAAAGATGTCGGTAACGAGATCGTCGGCTTCTTTCGTTGCCCGCAGTCTCACTTTCTGAATCCACCTTTGAATGGTTCACTTAATGTCAGCTTGCAATACGCCGGGGTGAGCCTTTTTCCTGATGGATTCTACATTTAATAATTAATTACTTTTAGTGGTCGAACATACCAAAAATGGCTGCGGCCAAGGGAAAGGAGGCAATGGAGACACGATTGTTTACTCCCCT
The DNA here is from genome assembly GCA_008508345.1 of Paragonimus westermani. Lineage (NCBI taxonomy): Eukaryota > Metazoa > Platyhelminthes > Trematoda > Plagiorchiida > Troglotrematidae > Paragonimus > Paragonimus westermani. The sequence continues at coordinate 10,421 of QNGE01005790.1, forward strand.
CCAGTTCGTGGTTTCCTCCACTTTATCTGTCAATAATGCGCTCATTACATTACGGGTGCAGTCACCCATGGATGTGCCGCCGACACTGCTGAGAAAGGTCACCTGCGTAACTTGATTCGGAAAAATTAAACATACCAGTTGGGTATGTACTTCTGCTTCTTTTAGCTTCATATTCAGCGGTTGCATGTCCCCTATGGTCTACATGGGGAATCGCAAGGGGAAGCGTGCGGGGTATGACGTACTGAAAGATGCATGTTGGAATCACAGTGCATTCACTTCCAGCCGTAGGGTATGCAACTTCTCGCGGATCCTGATGTTTTGGAGAACTAAGTTCTCAATTACACCTGGTGAACACGGTGAACGCACTCAACTTTTAACCCTCTCACTTCTTTGGCAGTGTCGTTTTTGAACACTGCCCCACTGTTTGATGCGGGTGGACCAACGATGGTGGAGCTAAATGCTTACTGACTGGCATTTTACTGATGACATATTTGGAACAGAGATGGAGAAAAAAGGCAGGTTCTCCAGTGAACCAAATGTCCATCGTGTTTGAGATAGAGATGCACGGGACATATCCTCCAAGTGTGGTGGCGGTGGGGAATAGGAGATATCAACGTAGTACACTGGAGGCTTCCGTTTCTCTTCCACTTCATTCCTCTTGCTTTTGCCACCGCGATCCATTATGTCCGTGGCGTCGGACGATGGTATGTTCAATAACTTTTCCAGTATTCGTGATACCTGTAAGCAAGTCATCTAGAAAATGTTGGAAAAATCAAAAGTGCATACCTGTTGCGCGATGCATCTCGACGCTGTACAGCTTTGAACCAGTTGGTGTTGTCATTCCAACCAAGAGCAACTTGCGACGCTTCTTAGAAACCATTCCCGGCAAGAGCGCAAACCCTGGCTGCGTAATACACGTCCTGTGCACTATCCCCACGCCTTCATCCTCGAACTCCACCACCTGATACATCTGAAAATAAAAGTGCTCAATAGCGCTAGCATTGTGTTGTTGCTCAAGAAAACGGAATGAAATTAGGTAGGATTTATTTTACCGACAAATTTTCAAGTGTACAGTACCGGGTAAAATAAAAAACTGTCCTTGAATGGCAGAAGCAGCCCTTTACACTGGATACATTCACGGTCTACCCAGCGGGTGGATGTGTATACATGGGAACACAGAAAAATGTACAGTCTGCTGGAAGGCAACATCTTTTCAAAAAAATCGCAACAGGTTGCAAACGCTGTATGCGAATACATCTTACAGCCCAGCTGGTGATTGCCGCGACTATTTGATCCACCAACACCACGTTGTTGAGCTTGACGTCACAGTACATCAGGCCTTCCCGAATTAGCCTACCCTGTTTGTTCGCTGTTATAGGAATGGGTGTTGCCTTCACATCATCAACGAGTGTACTGTCATCTGGCAGCTGTACAATTGTAAACGTGAGATGTTGAAAAGGGTCACACCATCAACATGTAGCTAAAGCCGCAAAACATTCAGGTCTTCTGTCCGTTGCCCACGTACGGCGTGGATTATGCATTCAGTCAAACCAAAGTGGACGTATTCTCCACCCTCGATGACTGTGCATGCACACTCCCGTGGTGTTCCCAACAGAGTGCGTGCATCCAACGGCAGCTGAGACAACACTTCCCTCAAGTGACTGAGCATAATGCCGACGGCTATGAAAGACAGGCGGGCATCTACAGCAATCGCGCAGATAACTTCTGTGGGTGTTCTCTTCCTCTCGTTCGGACCAACGACGTCGTTCAAAATGACGATGGCAGTAGTGTTGAATGACATTGTCACATACCTGTATCACGCGCCATAGAGATATTCCTTGTCATCACTGCTTGAGTGATCGTCGAAGTGGAAGGCTGAAGAACATAATCAGCGGACCTTGCTTCCGTTGAGAAATCTCCCATGACACTTTCCAAGACCGAAGAAGTGGTTGCAAGTGGACGTTCGTCCAGGTTTTTAAGTTCACGCGAAAAAATGTCGCTTACCCTGAAAGTGTTGTAAAACTGAAGGAATCAGTTGCTCCTTCTCTGCCAAAATAGCCGTGTGTCGTACAGTCGCCTCCAGAACGCTCCTGGCACCCTAGGTTAGCCAAACGGAAAACGTTGGCACGCAAACAATCCTTCAGCTCTTTCGACTACCTAGTGCTCATTTTTCACGTAACGAGTTAGGCAAGATGGTTGCTATTGGTCCTTTGGCGCGATCACCATTAGTGCGAAGTGGTTCGATAAAACAAAAATCACATAAGTGGTGTAGGACTGCCGACAAGTTTTCGAGTAGCAAGAAGGGTGTGTATTTTTTTTAGCATTTTTGCCTGCGAACTGATACACAGAAATTAGACACGAGGTTTGGTGAATGTTCCTCTTGGACCACACAAGGATCATTCAGGGAACGGCTGTGTTCCAGTGTGCTACCAAGGCGTGCTTTCGTTAGGATGAAGCTTGAAAACAAGACGAATTCGTTAATGAGGGAAAATAAGAGCTAAGCCGACATGTGTTCGTAACGAAATAAAGCGTACGAAAAGTTTCCATCAACACCGTATTTTGAGTGACTTCCAAATGTTCAGTGAAGACACTCAACAGGAACTCAAAAGACGGTGATATTACATGAGTAGCAAAAACGCGAAACCTGTTACAAAAGGGCGTGATCAGAAAAATAATGATTGTAGATCGCGGGAATCCGACGCACGCAGGAGGCAAGAAGAAAGTTAGCTCGCCTCACAGACTCAGTTCACAAAATGGGATTTTACATTAATTTACCTTTCACAAGTTAACATGTGGGCCAATTTTTTGGAATAATTCGAGGCCACTTTGAGGAAGACGTCCAAATGCACATTCTGGGTGTTCTGTTATTACGTGATAACATTTCTGTTCAAAATTTTTTAAAATAAGTCGAAATTGACGATGATTTCAAAATCCAGCGGATGAATGAGCAAACTGAAGCGCAGGACTACGTCGATTGCTGGGAACTGTCAAAAAGGGCTGAAAACCCCGCGAATCGTTCAGCTGAGACGGAGTTTCTTGCGTCCGTCTATCGCAGAAAAAAATTACTGGCACAGGGATATTTGTATGTTCAAGAAACAGAAAACAATATCGCACTTTAAATGAGGAAATGTGGGGTGATCACATTTACTGTGACGAATAATGTGAATGCGAAGGTTTTTGACAAAGACTTCATGCGATCTACTATTTTTGTTCTGGTTAATGGAACGTATAATTCTGTCAACTGGCTGTTGTGGCATTTTGCCATTTACTCGGGATTTATTCGGGCAATCGGAATATTCAGTCAACGATTTGGATGGCCCCATGAAAAGTGCGTGTTCTGAGTAGAATTCATATAACGTCACTTTGCTGGACTTATTATTAAGCGCCAATTTCACATTGTCCAGCAATCTGGATAATGCGTGCACATAAATAAACTCATCGATAAAATAATGTTCTGTTGTAAACTTTTTAGTGAGCATGCAGTAGGCTGACCGCAAAATGATCATATGGTTAAATGACGCAACAAACCGTTTAATGCATGCTATTTCCCAGGGGGAGTTAGAGAGCGGGATTGGTACCTACGTTGTGCGCAGCCGACGGCAAGATGCATCCCGAACCACACTCACAAAGGCCGTCAGGGGAGAGTTTGAAGTTAGGCATTGTGGTCGATATCGTAAGATATCTGTTCATACACTTTTTGAAATGCTGAATGATCTCGCTGGCTCTGGATTCATTCGAAAGTTTATTCCAATTGTAGGAATACTTTGCAAGGAAGAAGTTTGTGCGTATCTCTTTTCTCGATAAACAGGTTGGCAAGGTAGACCTCGTCTTTCTTGGACTACATGGGGGGCTGTGTTGTAAGTTGACGGCTAACGCTGCGTTGATGGCGTCCTAATGTATGGGTTAATAAGAAAGTGTCAGGTTCAGCTTCCGTCTACGCAACCAAAGTAGATCAAAGTCAAGTTTTGACAGCGTTCTCTGTAGGTGAACGAAAGGGAGTATCCTTGTGTGATTTTGTTAATTAAACATTAGGGTTTTTCTGAAATAAGCCTGTCAGGTTTGCATAGATGGTAGTAGATGGTTGTGTGATACCCAAGTTGAGGCCGGGCTCGCAGCCGGGAGACTGAAGGTCTTTTGATACAGCCTATGGTTATTTCAGTCTTCGCTACCTGAAACATGGTTGTCCGGAGAAATTAAAGGAGGTTGAACACAGTATTCCTAGATCTATGACCAAAGTGGCCATATCAGTACCATAAACCATGGGGTAGTTTACAGCCACAAGTGATGACGTTCAATTTGCCCGCTGAGAACACCAGTCGCGTTTCGCACTACAACTTCAATGATGCTAGGTCCTGTGGTACATTCTGTAGACAGGAAGTGAGGTGCTAGGCTGGTGGAATATATAAAGATTTTGATATCGTCAGAAACCAGAAAGCGCTTGCCATTTTTACTAACATTGCACAGGTCATTTGTATTCATCAGGAAAAACAACAGTCCCGGGACGCTTTCTTAAATCGCCCTGCTGGTCACTGGTTTTGGTGTGAAGCACCGCACCCCTATTTTGACTTTCCGGGTGCGGTCTTCAAAATTTGACGAACTTGTATGCTTAAACATGTCATTTTGACCGAAGAGCGCCTATGAGGCACGCGGTCAAAAGCCTTTTGCATGTCTAAAAGTGTGATAATTGCCGCATTTGCGCGTCGACTGGCATCGATACATGGTTTAAAAATTCCATGTTATACAAATGTGCTTACTAAGAAAACCATACTGTGGAAACTTTATAAGGTTTTGTGACCTTAAAAACTCAACAGTGTGCAACTTTATCACCCTTTCAAGTGTTCTGGAGATTGATGTGTGGTTGATCGGGCAATAGTTACTAACGTTCCGCCTTGGAGCACTTTTGTGGCAAGGTGATTGGCATTTTCTATTGATATGGATGCTGCTCGATAAAAGTTACAGGGTAAACAGAATGAGTGAAACAATGGGTATATCCTCGCCACCTTGTCAGATGACTTCTAGTCGGATATCGTCTGGTCCAGAATGAATTGAGGGTTTAATGATGACTAATTGGACGTGTACTCCGAACATGAATCAGAACGCTACTCAAACAGTTGCATTCGATAAAGTATTGACAGGTAATAATGTGTCCTTTTTTAAATGAAGCAGCAGAATGTGAGCGGAAGATTTTACGAATGACTACAGGGTCACCAACACTCTTTTGTCTCAGAGAGTAATAAAGCTTATAGCAGGGTCCCAGGTGGAGTTTCTCCATCTTATCAGTTGCATCAGTTTATGAATCTCTGCCCACTTCGGATTGCCAGCTTTCCTTCGTTCATATGACGGAGATGCGTCCGACGTTCTGCGTGCTCAAATGTTTTGCTCATTTGCATCGCCAGGGAAAAATCTAGTGTTCTCCCGTATCTAGACTTCAGTATCTCAATTCTATCAGGTTCTTTTGCAGTAAGGATTCTTCCTTTTACATACAAGCCAACGCGTAGCCAGAACGTCGATACAAAATTTCAGATATCTGATAAGATAGCCGGCGCAATGATTGAACCAGAAAACCGAATAATGAGCAATGATTTTGAACAAAAATAGGGTGGAAAGACGCATTGTAAACGAAGCACAGCAAAATGCAGAGCACGATCGACCGTGTTACAAGCTACCAGCGATTCTCACCGTGACCTTGGAAGATCGAGCAGAGGTGACAGCGCATACATGCAATCAACCAATGTCAATAATGCCAGAAGTCGGAATAACCGTCAACACGTATGGGATAGGTAACGATCCATGCCTGTCTCTACGACATCTTGAACTCATCTCATGCCCCAGGCCATCAAACTAATCAATTTATGTGCCATAAATACAGGCCACGATTCAAACGTTGGCTGTATGGAGTAAACGGCCATCAAAACTTCGCAATACTGTCAGTTATAATCATTCTAGTGTTAGCTGGTTGTGATGAAAATCTGCTCGATTCATCGCTTATCAAAACTCTGACAAAACAGACATCTGACAATAGATCAATCCAAGTAACGCGTCAATGATACAACATCAGGATTGGACAAAAGTTCTCAGTGTTTTGCCTTCCGGTATTCACCAATTTGGCTGCTCCTTATTGTGCCAGTTAACATACAGCTCCGTCCCCCATTGCTCCACTACCCAACCAAACCTTACTTGCACTATTCCGACACTTCCTCTCATGGACTCAAACGCATGTGACACCCTATCATTCTCTAATGAGCTCAATACAGGGATATCAGATCAAGCATCATCACTAGAGTCCTTGAATCAAGATGTTTCTGATTTAGACAATTTTAAAAGTATAAAAATGGTGCCGAACAAGAAAAATGCACTAAGTTTGCTGCTTTTCAATGCACGTTCGCTGATTAATGAGGTGCATATCTTTAGATCCTTTGTATTCTTATATAATCCTTACATTATTTTAGTCACTGAAGCTTGGTGCACCACTGAGACTCATGACACACCACTAAACCTCATAGGTTATCACATGTTCCGCAGAAATCGTGGTGTAGGACGAGGTGCACGATGTTTAATCTACCTAAGGGAGCAATATTCTGCAACCATACTCGATGATCCATGCCTTGGTATGATAGATGATTCCTTTTGGCTGTTGGTGTCGACTGAACCCTGTGAGTTACTCTTAGGATGTGTATACAGACCACCTAACGCCGCTCAGGACGACATGACGAACCTTATTAACGGAATGAACTATGTATCAACCTTACCTTCATAGTACAAAATAATTGACGGAGACTTCAACATGCCCAATATCTCCTGGACCTCTTTCACCGCCCCCGCAAGTCAAGCTGAGTTCCTTGCATGTGTCCAAGTAAACGGATGGCGCCAAAATGTTTTAGCGCCTACTAGACTAGGCCACACTTTAGACCTCACTTTTACCACAGGCATCTCTTCTGCCACTGTATCCGTGTTGGAACAACTTCCAGGAAGTGATCATAACATAGTGAACTTAACGTTCGACCTAAAAGCTGTTGAAGAGTCAACCGTCATACACTACCGTCAAACTAAATTCGTCGACTGGAACGTGTTCACCACACTGCTGAGATCTCTTAAATGAAACACGTTCTTTCTGACCTCCGATCCTAGTGTTGCAACCGAGGCATTTAATGAACACTTCAGGTATTGCATGAACATCTTAGCCCCGCAAAAGTCAAAACACCGTAATGTGTACGGTAACGGCATGAGTCTAACTCCAAATGAGCAAGGCAAGCTCAAAAGTCTTAAATCACGGTACCGAAAAACATGCGACTTCTCTCTCATCATGCAAATGCATAAAATGTTCAATGCAACTGATTATAGAACCAAAATGCTCCGCATGAGTGAAGAAGAACGTGCGCTTAAGAGCACAGATAAGAGCGCGTAGTTGATGCAGTTAATGAGACGCAGGAATAATGGGAGAGACCCTGCCATCTCAGTAGTGACACTGCAGGACAAAACCACTGTAGATTATCCTCTAACAACCTGTGAGGTTTTTAATTCATATTTCGCTGCTTCTTTCAACATCGAAGATCACATACTGCCCCCACCTCCTCCTGTAAGTACAAGTACGTTCCTAAGCCATATCCCTGTTGATGCATGGCCCATACGCTCTCAGTTAGCTATTATCAAACCTTCTCACTTACCTGGTCCTGATGGCATTTACCCTGTTGCTCTAAAATACGGAAGGGAAGACATCTTTCAAATTATGCTTAATATTTATGCACATTTTCTAACATCAGGTTTCTTCCCTCTTCAGTGGATAAACTCTACAATTAAGCCCCGCTATAAAAGTGGCTCGCGACATGAAGTCCGCAATTATCGTCCCATTAACCATACCTCAATTTGTTCTGGGGTGTTGGAAAGGATAATAAAATATCGCATGGTCGAATTCTTGTTATTACAAAACCTTATGAACCACTTCCAGCATGGGTTTCTCAACAAGCGCTCTTGCATGACATGCCAGCTAGAGTTTCTTAACCATGTGACAGAATCTACTGACGCCGGTGAAGCGATTATCATTATACTGTTGGACACGGCGAAGGCTTTCGATCGTGGGCCTCATAAGCGTCTCCTTCTCAAAATAGCATCCTTTGGTATACGTGATCCACTGCTTAGCTGGTTTTTGTCGTACCTTACAGGCTGCACACAAACAGTGAAAATGGGAGACAATAGCTCAACGCCCAGACCAGTTACTAGCGGTGTGATACAAGGAAGCATTCTGGGACCGTTACTCTTTCTCATATATATAAACGATATATGTCAATTTATCAAGCATGGCAAGCTATTCCTATTCGCTGACGATATCAAACTTGTATACAGCTTCCCTCCTGGCGATCACAATGCATGTTTAGAAAATATATGGAATGACCTCATGTCATTAGAGACTTGGTGTCAAACTTGACTGATGAAATTTTCAGCCGATAAATCCACTATCGTTGTGCATGGTTGTCACGTACCAGATGGCTCTATAAAGTAGGACGGTCACAGCATATTAACCGCAAACTCAGTAGGTGACCTAGGAATGCGCTACTCAAACTCATTCAACTTCGCAGAACATACATCTTTCCTAGTCGCTAAAACCGGACGGACGATAGGTTACATTGAAAACTCATTATTCCTACCTGCTGCGCGGTTGCACCTTTATAAACTATGCGTACGACTCTAGTTTGAGTACCGCACGTTCATATATGGCCACCTGCGCAAGTCTGATAGGCTAACTCTGGAGAGCCTCCAACGTGCATTCACGAAAAGCTTATTGGGTTATCCATCTTCTCTGAGCTACAGAGGACGCTGCCGGACGCTTGTACTCGATCCTCTCTGGTTACGGCGACTCAAGCTCAACCTATCACTCATGTATAGTTTGGTCTATGGCAGTAAATTCACCGTCAGCTTCGTGACTAGCTCACAACACAGGTCAAGGTATAACCTCAGTAACAAGGATTTCACTTTAGCAGCTCTTAAATCTCGGAAGAAACTGCGTTCAAATTTTTTTCTAGTAAAATATTCCTATATTTGGAACACACTCCCGTATGCAATTAGGTCCAGTAAGAATATGCATCAATTCAAACGAAACTTGGAAACTTTCTTAACAATGACGAACGTCATGTACATTTTCAAGCTCTACTCGTCCAAGGACGATATTTTTGAAAACGGGCCTAACAAAATCTAACGAAAAACCCCCTGTTTTGCGTGATGTTAAGTCATGCACCTCTCGAACCGTTCAAAACTACCGCTTTCAGGATAGACCTTGTACTTTCAAACTTGCCAGCGAACATGATAACATGTCTATAGTCAACATGTATAGGTGTCAATATACATGCCCGTTAGTAACAACCCAAACAACCTGGCACACTCTTTCCCCATACTTGTTGATAACTTGTGTGTCTGAGTTGTGAACCACCATGCAAAAGATGGACATCCTGAAATCGTTCAAAAAAACTCAATCTATTTGTCTCAATACTGCATAATAACCTCGAGCCGCAACTCTTCCTTTTTCTCCCCTGATAGACCACCCGAAAACCTCTCGGTGTTGTCAAACCTTCTTCTCATTCTATATACCGTCTGTACAATGATAATAAACATCTAAATTCGGAAATAATCGTACACTAGGAATAGCTTATAATCGATCTCCTTTCGCGTTATTTAGTAGCAGCTGTTCGCATGTGGTACATATTCACAAATCAACACTGCTATTAACGTCACATAGGAGGCTATGTCAGAATATCACATGTTCCATTGTTCGTCATAGCTCACATAGTTTCACGTTATCCAGTTTATCGCATAATTCCTCTCTCCATTCTTGGTTTCACTGATACATCCCGTGCGAGAAAACATCCGCCCCGCCCGGACACTTAAAATTCCGCAGTGGTTGTGCATATCGCGAGCTCCTCGGAATTCTTAGGAATTGGAGCGAAGATTGACGTCCGGTCGAGAGGTCCATGCATTCCTCGCGAGAGTATATACGTTCCCACCTCGCCCACATCATGAAAAATTTTCTGCACTTTTTTTCGGGACTATCTACATGGAATACTGGGCAAATTCTCCGTCAATACACCCTCTTCATCCTCCGACCACCGTTTTTCTGGCACGACCTTGAGCATCAGGCCAGCGACCACCTTGTGGGGTCCAAATTGATGTAACAAATCAATTATTTTATCGAATCGTGCAGACCCCAAGCACTACCTTTTCAGGACCATGAAGCTCGAAGTGTCCTGCCTAGACCTGAATTTTCCCTCCATATAATGTCTAGTTTTGTCTGTTCTGTCGCTCTACTCACATGGCTGACTCGTTGTACAATTATCAAATGTGGTATTCAATTATGTATATGCTCAAAATCACTGCGTTGGTCACGCTCTCCTGAGTGTGTTTCTCACAAATGCGTAGAGAAATATACCATTATTATTTTGCACATGCTAACACCATCAGTCAACTAAAGACCGTGATTTCTTTAGTACAGTTGTACACCCGTAAGGTCGGCTTCTCATCGCATGAATGATAGCTGCTTACAGTTACCAGTGCCAGGTCTTCTCCTTACTATTTGCGTGGGGGGGTTCAATTCGAGTATGACTCCTAGGGCTATTCGAAGTCCCTAATTTTGAGTATCACACTACTGGTTGCCAACATATCGCAAATCACCACGGCAACTACTTGATAGCATTATATATCTTAATGACAAACGGAAAAGTGATAATATCGCGTGATGTCTTTGCCAAGAAGTATCACGTACATCCCACTCATCGTAACACACAGGATCACCCCCAAATTTTCCCATTTTACATTGCGTCTTCCTATCCTGTGCAAACATCCGTTATGCGAGAAAAAACTTCTGCAACGAATGAGCACTCAAACCTTCGTCCTGACCAAATAATTTGTGCGATTTTCTTTTCAACTTTTGGATACATTCAAGCAGCCGACAAAGCCCCATGCTGATGCCTGCAAAACTGTTTGCCAGATTCCGACGTTTTGCGCCCTACCTTGCCCAAATCGAATCATTTGCGCATTTTTCCTAAGCTGCTTGCATATAGAAATGGCAGAATCCCGCAACGAGTTACTTGGGCGTGCTTTCCGGCTTGACTTCAAACCATCTGGAACGTCGACTCCTACATAACTTCGCGAAAGTTAACTCGATGTAGCACCACATCTTTGGGCTGAAGCTGTGGAACACAAGGAATATTTTCTTTCTTACTGCAGGCCTCAAAGTTTCACAATCCGCAATTCCTTCTTCTCTGGCCCTATCCCTTTCGCTGAGGGGTATCACATTTTCCAAAAAGTAAGTATTCCGTTCAAGTACTTGCAATTTCCTGCAATACTCGCACACATGCGAACGTGTTCCCCACGAATGCATCGCGAAGCATACATTATTGTCATCATTGATATTCGCCCAACGCGACGCGTGGGTAGCAGAATACTTCCGAAAAGACCTGGATGCCTTGCACTCACTACCCTTGAAAAATCTGTCATCTAACACGTTCAACTCAAAGTCGGCGCGTACCTTTAACTGCATGCCTTATCAACGATGCTACTCTAACCATCAGAAGGTTGGTCCAGGGAACGCTGTCATATAAACGCTTGAAAACCGTCGAATCTGATTGGTCTCAGCAACAGTCGATCTCAATTTCCAGGTTAATCGATAAGCTAACTTGATGTGAACTCCACCAAAGGCTGTCGTCACATTACCCAAACCGTCCTCTTGAGAGTATCCGGACGCGTCTTCGGGTGTTTAAATCGCTCAAAATCACCATTCACACTTCTGAAGCAACTACCGAGGAGCCGATAAAAATGCTATCGGATGTTCGTCTCCCAGCAGCAGATCAATCCGAGCAGGCCAAACGGCAATAACCCACCTCGAATCTAACAGTAAGGCCTCATTAGGCAGCGATGAACTGATAGATCACAATCTTCACGCAGGTATTCTCACCACTGCGCAGACAAATTCATCATTGAATAGTGACGCCTCCCAAGTTTTTTCGCACGCCCGGCTACCGACCGCTGGTTGGAATGTTCGTCTCGCTGCGAGAAACTACACGGCCAGGAAGCAGATATGGAAGGCTAACTGAGAAAAGATTCAAGTCCTATACCGCCAGCGGAAGAAAGATGCTGCTTCTGCAGTTTTTTCGGAAACTAAAGAGCTGTCTACAATACTAACAGAGGCTTCTCGGATAATTAGAGTGACCACTGATCCGAGATGCCATCTCCTCACCCGCACCTTCATGAATGATCACAACGGGGAATTCTGCCTTCCGACTGGTCCTTGGTTAACTTGATCACTGGAGAAGTAACTTGCACCTTGATGGGCATGGACAACATGGATCCCGATTTGCACAAGCCGATACCCTAACATACTACATTGCTGATTCTTATTGGAGCTCTTCTTCACGCTCGAAGCCTCTGTCCTATGATCCCATCGCGGTGGCCGCCAGGTTTTGCAGCACACTGGTCAACAGTTCCGCCGATGCTGACAACCTGATCCATTTAGCCGAGAATCCAACGTGTTTGTCCATTTAAACCCAGATGTTATCCATTCACTAAGCGCCCGTGACATAGTGACCTACCTCGTTATCCCGTTTGCCTGAAACGGTAAAGCATTTACCAATCACCGACTGCAGCCTCGTGTGACACTGGATGAAACCATCGAAGACACTAAAGCCACATCACTGCCTCTACCTTTTGAGACGGCATTTGATCCCGAAGATGAGTCACTCGTTGAGGCCAGGTCGAGCCTGCAAGAACACGCTCCAAGCTAACTACTGTACAACCCTTCAGCTTGCTCAGCAATGGCTCTTCCTTCCGAATATTACACCGACCATTGCGTCCACACCCCAATTCTGTTGAGTAATATGGGTATTCTAAATTTGGCCACCATTCCTTATTCTGAACAAATCAATATTTTATTTCCGAATCCACCTTTATTATAGTTGGGGCTAACGATAACAAGTTTATGCTCAGAATGACACATTAAAGTGGGTCGAAGAAGAATGCCGAACAGGTGGGAACGACCGGTTGCTAGCGACCATTTGGAGGTAGATCGGGAGTTCAGCGAGTCAGCAGAGGGAGGATACTCAGAAGCACTGCAGCCAGTATTTTCATTGATGGGTAGTGTAAATTGATATGTTATGCCCACCACTATTTTACCATGAATACTGCCTTTCACTTCCTCTCGGTTCGTCCAGCACGCAGACTGGCCGCGTCTGTACAACGCGAAACTCTCGTTACCTGCGTGATATCAGCAATAGATTCTTGTTAACTTGTTTCCCTTCTTTTTCGCAAGACGGACGAGTCAGCTATGTAGTATACCCGTATGGTGTTTCAAGGTGGAAACGAGCTGGAAACCGCCACTTGAGTGCGTAAAGGAGTTCACCAAATTTTTCGTGGACCATCAAAATACACAGTTCGCGACTAATGCATACATTTTATCGGATGTAGTGGTTGTGTTGTATTGGGGAAAAACCGAAAGTCAAGAACTCTTAGCATTTTGTTCCCATAAAAACCATCATGCTGGTCTCCGTATTCTACTCCAGTACTTCTTGTCCACAAACACCCTCAATTCACAAGCATTTTTGAGATGGTTCATCCTGCAGACATGTTCATCAGCACCAGCCGAACGTCTCTTTCCAGGATAGATCTTAGGTTTACCGACCTAAAAGTCATGTGAATCCACAACGCTTGCATTTTCGATCCGATATCTACCAGTGCGATAACGGATGACCCAGAATGCTTTGCATCAGTAGTCTGCGGAGCTATATTTGGTTATCATATCAGCTGAATAAATAAAAAATGGCCGATTTGAGAATTCCGTTTGCCGTGTACTGTGTAACGCTTTCAGCGATTTCAGCGATTTGTACACGGGTTTGAGGCTGGGGGCCCAATCTACCCGGATCCAGTCAGTTTGCTCGTTTCGATGTCCGGCGGTTTTCTGTTGACCTGAAAGGCAGTCATTGAAAACGGGGTGTAGCACCGCTCTTGGGGGTTACAAAAAGTACCAAGAATAGAGTAAAATAATAATCTAGCAAAACAGGATAAATTATTAATTTAACGGTTTATTAAGCAGGTGGAAATCCAATAACACCTTGAGACGGTCTTTAGAAGAGCAGCTAACAATCTCTAGTGGTAGGTCGTTCCAGTAGTTGATAACCCTATAAGAGAAGAACTGTTGTCTTAGGAAGGTCCGAGGTCGAAGCTTATAGAGCTTCTTGTCGTGGCCTCTTCGACTGTTATCACTTACTAGGGTAAAGAATTGTTGCACAAGTCCTGTGCTAAAGAGAAAATGTGTAAGAATTAAGTCGCCGCGGAGTCTACGAAACTCAAGTGGATAAAGATCGAGAATTTCAAGGCGAGACTCGTAGGATAGATGCCGCAAGCCAGTGACCATTTTGGTGGCCACTCGCTGGACACGTTCAATGGCGAGTATGTCCTTCTTCAAACCGGTGTAGACGACTTGATTGGCATACTCGAGCAATGGTCTTATGTAGACTCTGTAAAGCGTGTGAAAGGCGCGCTTGTCAATCCGGGGGAAGGTTCGTTTGATCATCCCGAGAGTCATGAGACCCCTTTTTGCGGCCAGCTGGTGATGATAAGAGAAGGACAACCCAGACGATAGCCAGATCCCTAGGTCTTTTTTGAGGTCTACTTTCGTGATACCTACTACACTTTGTGCACCATGTATCACGAATAGGTTCCCAGAGTCTCCTCCGAGTGACATGTGCGCACACTTACTGTCGTTTAGAGGGAGACTCCAATCCTCTGACCAGCACTTAATACGATCAAGGTCAATCTGCAATGCACTGGGGTCACAGGCGTTCCAGATTTTTAAGTCGTCGGCATAAAGGAGAGCGTTGCTAGAGATCAAATCGGGGAGATCATTGATGTAAATAAGAAACAACAATGGACCAAGTACCGATCCTTGAGGGACCCCCACAGAGACTGGGGATGGGGACGAAAGGCCTGAACCGGTTTTTACTCTGAAAGTCCTGTTACCAAGAAAGGAGGTTATCCAGCGGAGAACTTCTCCTTGAATCCCATAGGCTTCTAGTTTGTGCAGCAGAGGACCGTGTGGGACACGGTCGAAGGCTTTGGCAAAGTCGAAGAAGATAGCGTCCGAGATATGACCATTGTCTTTGGCCTCTGTTAGGCTATCCATGAAGATTAACATATTAGTTATGCATGACCGCTCAGGAAGAAAGCCATGCTGGGTCGAAGAGAAGAGGTTATTTGAGAAGAAATGCTTAAAGATAGTGCGTTTTAACAGTCGCTCCATTATCTTGCATGGGATGCTGGTAAGGCTGATCGGTCGATAACTAGCAGGAGAATGACGATCGCCTGTTTTAAATATAGGTGAGACATTGGCCTCTTTCCATGCCTCCGGAAGAGTGCCTGTCCGAAGTGTCTGTTTAAACAGATCGAAGAGAGGCATCGCCAAACTGACGGCCGCTTCTTTGAGGATCCGGGGATGGATCTTGTCTGGTCCCATGGCACTATAAGGATTGATCTTAAGCAAGAGGTCCTGAACGTCAGACACAGAAAAGTCAGCTGTCAGGATGGGTTGTTGGAAGTGCCTCTGCGGGAGAATTGGATGCCAGTTTGGCAGATCCACATTGTAGACTGATGAGTAGTATTCCCTGAACATCTCGGCAACCACTTGGGGGTTGGAGGAGGTTTCCCCGTCGGGAAGCCGCAGAGAAAGCGCTGAGGGCTTAGTTTTTCTCTGGCGTCGTATATACTTGAAAAGAAAATTCTTATTCTCGTGAGCTATTTGTAGGATTTTCGACTGTACGTGTTGGGTGTGTTGCCGGATTTCCCGCTTGCACCTGTTTCGTACAGAGCGAAAGGCCTCTAGATCCTCTGGCCTATCCGTTAGCTTCTGTTTAGAGAATAGACGAGAACGTAATTCAAGAAGGCGGCGTATGTTCCGCGGAAGCGGTGCACGAGAGGAGAACTTCCATAGTTTTCGAGGAACAAATGCCTCATCGGCTTCGTGAATGGCAGCTTTAAAGGAAAGGTAGTTCAAGTTCACTGAGTCGGATGTGAGGCTGAGTGTGCTTAAGAACGTCCTTAGTGCGTTAAAGTCTGCGTTTTGGAAGTTTCGGAATGAAGTCTTTGTTACAGCGTTTTGGAGCCAGTAACAGATAAAGTCAAAGTTTAGTAGCATATGGTCACTATGCCCTAGCGGCGGTTTGATGACCACCCTATCTACCAGGTGAGCCTCGTTCGTAATGACCAGATCGAGCAAGGAGGGTGTCTGTCCTGGACGGTGCCTTGTAGGTAGATCGACATGCTGTGTCCAGGCTTTCTCATGGATCAACATTGCCAAGGGTTTCGAGAACCCGCAGCCACAGTCCTCATGAGAAGCCGCCATAGAGTTGAGTTTGGGTGCGTTGAAGTCACCCATAATAAGAAGATGGGAGAAACGCTGGGCAGACGTGAGTCTGTCTAAGGTAGCAAGGATGGCTTCGTCGTCGGATGCACTGCATGACGGCGAGCGGTACACAACACCGGTAAGAAGCGTGTCACGTTTGCGAAGTTGGAGTTTAATCCAGAGCGTGTCGCATTTCTCTGGGAAGGTAAATTCCCCTACGACAGCTGGCACTGGGAGCTTCTGGCTTAGGAAAACGGCGCAGCCTCCCATGCGTCCACGGGAGGAGTCCGTCCGGTATAAAGAGTAACCAGGGACATGCAGTTCATTATCACTGATATCCGCGGAAAGCCAGGTCTCTGTTAATGCAAGAATGTGAGGGCTAGTGTCGTGGACCAGCTGTCTGATTTCTGGTAGTTTGTTCAGAAGGCTCAGACAGTTGGTGTACACGCACTTTAAGGCTACTTCTTCGTTTGGTTGGGTGCAAAAAGAGACAGAAGTGCACGAGGGAAAGCTTGGGAAAGTAGCCTCAGTAGTGAGGGGGGTTGTGCAACTGGCGGCGTAGTTCTGTGAGCCCTCTTGGGGGGTGGTGGCCGTTTCATCACAGCCTGGGCATAAGTGAGCGTCCCTGTTGGACGCTTCGTCCGCTTCTCTTGGCCCAAGGTCAATGACGTTCGGACCGCTCTTGCTTTCAGAGCTTTCGGAGGGTGATTTGCGGTTTTGCACCCTCGAAAATTTGGATAAAGTTGTAGATGGGAAGAGAGTATAGGACGAAATGGCCCCGATGTAGCCGGGGGGGGAGCCATCGGAATGACACTTTTTTGGACCATTTTTGACGCAGGAGGGGATCCCAGCAGACTCACTGGGCTGTAAAGTTTAGGAATAAAATATTTTTTTTGCGGCCGTTTTTTGTGTGAGATGATTGGGGGTCTAGAAGATTGGTGGTCCTTAGCACCTTTGGGATCTGTTTTACCGGCCCCCTGCATATCTACAGGCGCTTGACTTTCCAGTGAGATGGGGGCAGTGGCCTCTGAAGTGTGTGCTTGGGGTGGTTCGTCCGAGGACACCGGTGTCCCCTTGACATCAGGGATAAGGACCTTAACGCTAGCCTGGAGTTTGGGGTCAGCCTTGATGCATAACCTTGTTCTGGCAAGCTGAGAGCGCTTCTGCCGCTCCTGCAGTGAGCGATCTAGAGAGACTCCCCTGAGGTTTACGTGCTTTGTCTTTAGATCAACCATCTTTTCCAGTACTTCCTCCGCGCTAATCTTAGCGGGTAACGTCACAAGGAGTCCCAGTGACTTCTTGGTAGCTTTGGAGCGAAGTCTGCTGGCGGAAACCATTTTTGTAGACTCTGGAGAGAAACAAGCGTTTAGCACCGCTCTGGCTTGTTCCCCTGGAGAGAGTGTAGTCGGAAATCGTCCCCACAAGACAAGCCTCTTCTCCCGGAGTGCTCTGTCCTTCAAGCTCGTCGCAACTTCCTCAATTTGAGCCGTGGACAAAGCCACTGCCTTGCGAGCAGCTGCAGCGCCTGGAAGGGCCAGGGCAATGTACTCATTCAACGAGCTCAGTTCTGACTTCATGTCAGATAAAGTTCTCTGAGTATCATTCAGGGCTTTTTCTACCGTGGCTATCTGTGCACTTACATCTTTGGACGCCTTATAGCCACACTTGCACGCGCCTGACTTCTGCTTGTTCGGGGTGGCGAGTAGAGGATCTAACGTGGCCTCCAGTGAGGTGCAGCTATCTCGGAAGAGACAGCTCATACAGATAAATGGCCTCTTTGAAGAAGTGAGCAAGGCGCACTGGTCCTCTCTGAGGCCAGTACACTTAAAGTGGTACCAGTGTAGGCACGTCTGGCACTGCATACCGTTCTGAACAGTCATGCGGCAGCCGAAACGACCACAAGCACTCGATATCTCCGATCCACCGACGCTGCTGGATCTTGTGCGTGTCATTGTGTTATGGTCTGTGAGTAAATATGCCAGTTGTTAATGGAAAGGAAACACGATGCTAGAAAATAATACGGATACTATCAAAGACAAATAAGCTAATACACAGTGATTTATGCTATCCCTCAGCGAATGGCAATGATCGTATACAATTTTTTTTTGATGCACTGGGCACCAAAAAGAAGCACAAGTCTAGAGAATAATACGGATAATATCGAGAACGAATAATACAATACTCAATGAGTTATGCCATTCGACAAAGAA
Organism: Paragonimus westermani; assembly: GCA_008508345.1. Lineage (NCBI taxonomy): Eukaryota > Metazoa > Platyhelminthes > Trematoda > Plagiorchiida > Troglotrematidae > Paragonimus > Paragonimus westermani. The sequence goes on from QNGE01005790.1 coordinate 29,003, forward strand.
TAGCAGTGATCGTGTACAATTTATTGATGCACCGGGCACCAAGATAGCAAAAATATGAATAGACAATGACACCGAGGAAATTTAAACCAGATTTCGAGTTACCCGCCTTGTTCACCGCACTTCCGTAGGAGCAATCCGGCGGCAGTTCTACCTCTCCCTGCGGAGCGTTCCTGGGAAAGCTTGTACGGACTTTCCGTTAAAATTTGCATAAATCATCCACATGCCCCCTGAATTTCAGGTACATCACCTTGACTATCCTTCAAAACATGCTGTCAACGTTCACTGCCATACTGGTTCAACGTATGGAAGTGATTTACCGGTGATGGACCATCCAAACACTACGCGATTTCACATCTTGTCAGGTTGACTGAACTATGGTGTTTTCATATATGACCTGGAAAAATAACATGTACCATATTACTAAGACTGTAGCGGCCTGGAAGTTTCACTGGCTTGCCTGCAGTATGATGTGTAAAATAGCTCAAAAACTCATAGTTGCATATTGTACTTAGGCTATTAAAAAGCTCACATGATGTATGCTGTCCGATTGTTTATCTGCATGTCATGTGACAGTAGCGCGAACCCAAAGGACACACGTGTCACATTTTTCCGGTTTACTCGCTCGTCGACGGCCGGCCTATAGCTCCTCTAGCTAATTCGCTTGTCGATGCCCTTCATGGCGCTATCAGAGACCGCTTGTACATTTCGTCGAATAAAGATTTAGTCCCTCTCGTCAACGGCCTTTTGCTTTTCGCGTCTGATAATTGCGTACCTGGTGAAGAAGCGACTTGGGGCGACTAGCACTAAATTGGTGAGCCCGACCAAACTGGTGATCCCGTTCGAATAATTTCTGTTATTTTGCAAGTATATCTCTTAAACAGCTGTGAGTTGCTATTTTTAATATATTTTACATATGATTTTTTGTAAAATTCGATTTATTGTCCATTCCGCTTTAATGGAGGCTCAACCGCACGTTTTGTCAGACGCTTCGGTCAGTGCATAGCCGTACCGTTTGCACCCTTTAGAGATAACAATCATAAATCTTGACTTGCTCAGTTGGAGACCACATTTGCGTTACGACAGATTAGTTCAAAACCAACGCGTTTTCATCAAGTGGTTGCGTCACTGTCACCTCACGTCATTGACTAGGCGGACGATATTCTGGAGTTGCTGGACTCTACAAAGCTCTACGAGCAACTCAGAGCGGCCGTAATTGAGTGCGTTGGCTTGTCTGATGGCCAACATTTTTCTCAGCTTCTGAGTGCGATCTAGCTCGGTGACCGTAAACGATCGTAGCTATTTAGCCACATGCAGCGGTTAGCAAGCACGACACACAGAAGTGGCTCTACTTAGGGAGATGTGGCTACAGCGTTTGCCTAAGCATATGCAAAACATTCTTAGCGCAAACCCATCAACAACCTTGTCAATCTTGGCCGATGTCGCCAACCGGATCGGGGAAACATACGGCACCACTGATTCCCGGCTCGCTTCGAATAGTCAGGGCGCAATTGCAACTCTAACTGCTCAAGCTGCCACCCTAACTAAACAACTTCAGGCCTTAACGACGCATCGTCCGAGATCACGTTCGACTACCCCCATTCGACGACACAGTAGGCACGCAGGGTCACGTGATTTTCGTCAGGCGCCACCGAACGCCAATCCGGATCACTGCTGGTATCACCAGCAATTTGGCAAGAAAGCCCGACGATGCCGACAGCCTTTTACCTTTGGTCCAGTCAGCAAACACGGCAACTAAATCCACATGCTTAACGACGTGCTTTGCTCGCCTGGTCGTCAGTTCTTTCTAGAAGATCACGAGTCGGGGATTCGCTATCTTATCGACACAGGTGCCGAGGTCGGCGCGATCTTACCTGAGGCCCAGGAATTGAACAGATCATCTATTTCGAATCTTCGCGCAGCCAACGGAAACACTATAAAAGTGTTTGGTCCGCGCCCTCGCACACTTAATTTAGGTTTCCGTAGGCCTTTCCGCTGGATCTTTTCGGTCGCTGACGTCCAAATAGCTATTATCGGCATCGACCTCCTCCAGCACTTCGACCTCTTGGTAGATTCTGGACGACACCGTCTGGTCGACCAAACGACAAAGCTTACGGTTACCGGGATTTTGGGCCGATAAGGTGTCAGTCAGTCCCGTATACCAAAGCTCTACGAAACTGAACTCCTCTAATTCTGTAATCGACGAATATTCGACTGCATTTCGACAGTCTTCATCTCTGCCTGCCGTCAGGGGTTCCACGCGGTACCACATAGTCACGACAGTCCCGCCAGTGTTAGCTAAATCTCGCAGGTTAACATCAGACAAGCTTAAAATAGCCCGCGCTGAGTTTGAGCACATGCTCGAGCTCGGAATCATCCGCCCGTCCAGTGGCCCTTGGACCCGTCCACTCCACATGATCCATAAAGCGTCGGGCTAGTAACGCCCTTGTGGAGATTCTCGTTTGCTCAACAACGCCACAGTACCCGACAGGTACCCGATCTCGCCCATACTGGACATTAGGGCCAACATCCATGGTACTCTTGTGTTCCGGAAAATTGATCTGGTGCGCGCATACCACCAGATCCCGGTTGCGGACAAGGATGTAGCCAAGACAACTGTCATCACATCATTCGGTTTATTCGAATTTCTATCTATGCCATTTGGTTTACGAAACGCGGCACAAACGTTTCAACGTTTTATCGACGACGTCACACGAGGTATGGATTTCGTCCTCCCCTATATCGACGACCTAATAATTGCAAGCGCGTCTGAAGAAGAACACCAGAATTATCTGCGACAGTTCTTCGACAGATTAACAGCTTTTGGCGTAACAATCAATGAAGAAAAGTGAGTTTATTGCCAGCCAGTATTATAGTATTCAGGGCACCACGTTCACCAGCACGGTATTCAACCGCTGAACGATGAAGTAGGAGTAATCCGCGATTTCCCCGTCCTACCACCCTCGATGCTATTCGTCGATTTAACGGGATGGTAAACTTTTATAGGCGGTTTATTACACATTTCGCTCAGCTTATGCAGCGTTTAACCAATTCACTCTGTGACCTTGTCAATGGAGTCGTAGAGTTGTCAGCTACAGTCATCAGATCACTCTAGAGAGTAAAAGTGCATTAGCCACCGCCGTTATGTTGCACCATTTCAACTCAGCAGCGGAAATGAGTATAGCTGTTGACGCGTCAGATACCGCAGTCGGCGCCGTACTTCAACAGTTCGTCGATGGACTCTGGAAACCGCTCGCTTTTATTCCCGGACGTTTACTTTTAGGTGAAACAAGGTGAAGCATTTTCGGTCGTGAATTGGTAGCAATTCACTCGGTCATTTGTTGCTTACAACACGCCCTCGATAGAAACCAGTTTGTGATTTTCATCAACCACGAACCGTTGGCTTTTGCGTTTCGCAGTAGGTCTGGGAGACATTCGCCCCACGAAGTTCGCCATCTGGACTTCTTATCCCAGTCTACGTCTGATGTACGTCACGTTTCTGGCAGCAATAACTTTGTAGCGGAATCTTTGTCCCGACTGTCGGCACTAGCTGGTCACGACACAGTCGAATTAAACACCATAGCCAACACATAACGTTCGACAAATGATTTCCGCATCTCTTGTCAACAATCAGCCCTACGTCTAACCGATCAACCTTCGCCAGCGTCTGCACGCACTATCCTCTGCGATACCTACACTGGACATCCACGTCCAGTAGTTCCTATTCTTTTCTGGTGACGCGTGTTCGAGATGCTACACAACATTGCCCATCCAGGCATCCGGACCACGGCCAAGCTCATATCCGATAGGTACGTCTGATCTGGTATGCAGAAGGGTCTTCGCACGCGGGCACGACCTTGCCAACCTCGTCAACCAACCAAGGTTCACCGCCACGTGTCGGCCCCGATTGGCCGATTCTCTCCGATTACATCTCGACTTGCACATCTCCACATCGACATTGTAGGTCCTTTGCCACCTTCCAATGGGATGACATATCTTTTGACGATGATAGATCGTTTCACGCGGTGGCCAGAGGCCGTCCGCATACCCGGCGTCCGTTCTGAGACTGTAGCACGCGCATTCGTTCAGCGTTGGGTGGCATCTCATGGTTGTCCGGCCACGGTTACGACCGACCGTGACCCTCAGTTCGAGAGCAGTTCCTTTGCAAAAACACTGAGCGCGCTTGGATGTCATCGCACGCGGACCACGGCACGCCACCCGGCTGCAAACGGTATGGTCGAACGCTTTCACCAACAATTTAAATCAGCCCTCGTCGCGGGCGATGCAGTCCGTCGAACAGAAGCCCTGTCAGTGATTTTACTCGGCATCTGCGCCGCCCTTAAGGCCGACCTACATGTTTCCAGCGCCCACCTCCTGCAGGCCAACCATTGCGTTTTCCTAGCGATTACTTCTCATCCGCCACCAACGCCCTTCAATACGATGTATCTTACGCCAAACAGCTCGCTTCACACACGCGCCGCCTCCATATCTCGACTGCACGCATGTGTTTGGTCGCGTGTATGGTTTACAACGCTCGCTCGAGCGACCTTACGAAGGGCCCTTCGAAGTACTTCAACGGAAGGATGGTTGCTGCGTGTACTAACGGGACAGGGCTAGCATCGATTTTCTGAAACCTGCCTACTTGGAAAGGACAGAGGAAGCCTTCGATGCTCCTGTGCAGCCCCTGTCAACGCCGGCAGCTGTCTCGAAACGGCCTTGCCCAAGCGCACTGTCCTCAGCAGACATCACGACTTCGTCGATGACGCCAGCACCCACCGTAATGCGTTCAGGCCGTAGGGTGCACTAGTCGAAACGCCTCATAGAGGACCAGCATTTGTCAAATGTCGTCTTTTTCCAAGTCGTAACGAAAACGTCGCAAACCGTTTTACAAAAATACGAAAAAATTCGCTTCCAGAACAAAAAGAGTTACGTTTGCCCGGATTTTTCTCACTTGAATGTTCGCATTCGCTGTATAATTCGGTTGAAAACGTCATTTATTTCTGTGCCGATACTCAACCAGTTTCGTTTTATTTTCTATCGCACGTCTCATCCGACGCTGGTATGACGTATGTGGCAACATCGATCGAGATCATCTTCGATCTCGTATTCAATGTCGTGCTTGAACGTTTCGTGGATGCCTCGCCCCGAACATTCTTTTCTTTGCAGCTGTTTCGGCCGCTTTAAGGGAGGATATGTGAGTGAGGGCTCGCTATGAACTGTGGGCATTAGTGCTGCCCCATCTACGGCGTCTGAGGATTGTCGTGAAAATCGCGGGCTGATTGGATATCAGCTGATACCCCTTGAACCAGATCAGGCCAAGGGTGGCTGACTCCAGTTAGCCTCATCAAGATCGAAGGGTTGTTGTCACAGAACGCTTCTAAGCGGAGCTGTGTAGCGGCCTGGAGATTTCACTGGCTTGCCTGCAGTATGATGTGTAAAATAGCTCAAAAACTCATAGTTGCATATTGTACTTAGGCTATTAAAAAGCTCACATGATGTATGCTGTCCGATTGTTTATCTGCATGTCATGTGACAGTAGCGCGAACCCAAAGGACACACGTGTCACATTTTTCCGGTTTACTCGCTCGTCGACGGCCGGCCTATAGCTCCTCTAGCTAATTCGCTTGTCGATGCCCTTCATGGCGCTATCAGAGACCGCTTGTACATTTCGTCGAATAAAGATTTAGTCCCTCTCGTCAACGGCCTTTTGCTTTTCGCGTCTGATAATTGCGTACCTGGTGAAGAAGCGACTTGGGGCGACTAGCACTAAATTGGTGAGCCCGACCAAACTGGTGATCCCGTTCGAATAATTTCTGTTATTTTGCAAGTATATCTCTTAAACAGCTGTGAGTTGCTATTTTTAATATATTTTACATATGATTTTTTGTAAAATTCGATTTATTGTCCATTCCGCTTTAATGGAGGCTCAACCGCACGTTTTGTCAGACGCTTCGGTCAGTGCATAGCCGTACCGTTTGCACCCTTTAGAGATAACAATCATAAATCTTGACTTGCTCAGTTGGAGACCACATTTGCGTTACGACAGATTAGTTCAAAACCAACGCGTTTTCATCAAGTGGTTGCGTCACTGTCACCTCACGTCATTGACTAGGCGGACGATATTCTGGAGTTGCTGGACTCTACAAAGCTCTACGAGCAACTCAGAGCGGCCGTAATTGAGTGCGTTGGCTTGTCTGATGGCCAACATTTTTCTCAGCTTCTGAGTGCGATCTAGCTCGGTGACCGTAAACGATCGTAGCTATTTAGCCACATGCAGCGGTTAGCAAGCACGACACACAGAAGTGGCTCTACTTAGGGAGATGTGGCTACAGCGTTTGCCTAAGCATATGCAAAACATTCTTAGCGCAAACCCATCAACAACCTTGTCAATCTTGGCCGATGTCGCCAACCGGATCGGGGAAACATACGGCACCACTGATTCCCGGCTCGCTTCGAATAGTCAGGGCGCAATTGCAACTCTAACTGCTCAAGCTGCCACCCTAACTAAACAACTTCAGGCCTTAACGACGCATCGTCCGAGATCACGTTCGACTACCCCCATTCGACGACACAGTAGGCACGCAGGGTCACGTGATTTTCGTCAGGCGCCACCGAACGCCAATCCGGATCACTGCTGGTATCACCAGCAATTTGGCAAGAAAGCCCGACGATGCCGACAGCCTTTTACCTTTGGTCCAGTCAGCAAACACGGCAACTAAATCCACATGCTTAACGACGTGCTTTGCTCGCCTGGTCGTCAGTTCTTTCTAGAAGATCACGAGTCGGGGATTCGCTATCTTATCGACACAGGTGCCGAGGTCGGCGCGATCTTACCTGAGGCCCAGGAATTGAACAGATCATCTATTTCGAATCTTCGCGCAGCCAACGGAAACACTATAAAAGTGTTTGGTCCGCGCCCTCGCACACTTAATTTAGGTTTCCGTAGGCCTTTCCGCTGGATCTTTTCGGTCGCTGACGTCCAAATAGCTATTATCGGCATCGACCTCCTCCAGCACTTCGACCTCTTGGTAGATTCTGGACGACACCGTCTGGTCGACCAAACGACAAAGCTTACGGTTACCGGGATTTTGGGCCGATAAGGTGTCAGTCAGTCCCGTATACCAAAGCTCTACGAAACTGAACTCCTCTAATTCTGTAATCGACGAATATTCGACTGCATTTCGACAGTCTTCATCTCTGCCTGCCGTCAGGGGTTCCACGCGGTACCACATAGTCACGACAGTCCCGCCAGTGTTAGCTAAATCTCGCAGGTTAACATCAGACAAGCTTAAAATAGCCCGCGCTGAGTTTGAGCACATGCTCGAGCTCGGAATCATCCGCCCGTCCAGTGGCCCTTGGACCCGTCCACTCCACATGATCCATAAAGCGTCGGGCTAGTAACGCCCTTGTGGAGATTCTCGTTTGCTCAACAACGCCACAGTACCCGACAGGTACCCGATCTCGCCCATACTGGACATTAGGGCCAACATCCATGGTACTCTTGTGTTCCGGAAAATTGATCTGGTGCGCGCATACCACCAGATCCCGGTTGCGGACAAGGATGTAGCCAAGACAACTGTCATCACATCATTCGGTTTATTCGAATTTCTATCTATGCCATTTGGTTTACGAAACGCGGCACAAACGTTTCAACGTTTTATCGACGACGTCACACGAGGTATGGATTTCGTCCTCCCCTATATCGACGACCTAATAATTGCAAGCGCGTCTGAAGAAGAACACCAGAATTATCTGCGACAGTTCTTCGACAGATTAACAGCTTTTGGCGTAACAATCAATGAAGAAAAGTGAGTTTATTGCCAGCCAGTATTATAGTATTCAGGGCACCACGTTCACCAGCACGGTATTCAACCGCTGAACGATGAAGTAGGAGTAATCCGCGATTTCCCCGTCCTACCACCCTCGATGCTATTCGTCGATTTAACGGGATGGTAAACTTTTATAGGCGGTTTATTACACATTTCGCTCAGCTTATGCAGCGTTTAACCAATTCACTCTGTGACCTTGTCAATGGAGTCGTAGAGTTGTCAGCTACAGTCATCAGATCACTCTAGAGAGTAAAAGTGCATTAGCCACCGCCGTTATGTTGCACCATTTCAACTCAGCAGCGGAAATGAGTATAGCTGTTGACGCGTCAGATACCGCAGTCGGCGCCGTACTTCAACAGTTCGTCGATGGACTCTGGAAACCGCTCGCTTTTATTCCCGGACGTTTACTTTTAGGTGAAACAAGGTGAAGCATTTTCGGTCGTGAATTGGTAGCAATTCACTCGGTCATTTGTTGCTTACAACACGCCCTCGATAGAAACCAGTTTGTGATTTTCATCAACCACGAACCGTTGGCTTTTGCGTTTCGCAGTAGGTCTGGGAGACATTCGCCCCACGAAGTTCGCCATCTGGACTTCTTATCCCAGTCTACGTCTGATGTACGTCACGTTTCTGGCAGCAATAACTTTGTAGCGGAATCTTTGTCCCGACTGTCGGCACTAGCTGGTCACGACACAGTCGAATTAAACACCATAGCCAACACATAACGTTCGACAAATGATTTCCGCATCTCTTGTCAACAATCAGCCCTACGTCTAACCGATCAACCTTCGCCAGCGTCTGCACGCACTATCCTCTGCGATACCTACACTGGACATCCACGTCCAGTAGTTCCTATTCTTTTCTGGTGACGCGTGTTCGAGATGCTACACAACATTGCCCATCCAGGCATCCGGACCACGGCCAAGCTCATATCCGATAGGTACGTCTGATCTGGTATGCAGAAGGGTCTTCGCACGCGGGCACGACCTTGCCAACCTCGTCAACCAACCAAGGTTCACCGCCACGTGTCGGCCCCGATTGGCCGATTCTCTCCGATTACATCTCGACTTGCACATCTCCACATCGACATTGTAGGTCCTTTGCCACCTTCCAATGGGATGACATATCTTTTGACGATGATAGATCGTTTCACGCGGTGGCCAGAGGCCGTCCGCATACCCGGCGTCCGTTCTGAGACTGTAGCACGCGCATTCGTTCAGCGTTGGGTGGCATCTCATGGTTGTCCGGCCACGGTTACGACCGACCGTGACCCTCAGTTCGAGAGCAGTTCCTTTGCAAAAACACTGAGCGCGCTTGGATGTCATCGCACGCGGACCACGGCACGCCACCCGGCTGCAAACGGTATGGTCGAACGCTTTCACCAACAATTTAAATCAGCCCTCGTCGCGGGCGATGCAGTCCGTCGAACAGAAGCCCTGTCAGTGATTTTACTCGGCATCTGCGCCGCCCTTAAGGCCGACCTACATGTTTCCAGCGCCCACCTCCTGCAGGCCAACCATTGCGTTTTCCTAGCGATTACTTCTCATCCGCCACCAACGCCCTTCAATACGATGTATCTTACGCCAAACAGCTCGCTTCACACACGCGCCGCCTCCATATCTCGACTGCACGCATGTGTTTGGTCGCGTGTANGGAAACTCTGGGCGTACGAATTCAGGATCTAGCACAACAGTTCATTGTCGACAAGGGTGAGTAATATGTAAGGAGGCCAAAAATTAGTACGTATGCAATCGAACACGAATAATACAATACGCAATGAGTTATAATATTCGATAAAGAATAGCGGTGATCATATATAATTTTTGATGCACTGAGCACCGAGATAGCAAAAATTTGAATGGACAATGACAGTGGAGAAATTTAAACCAAATTTTGAGTTGCTCGCGTGGTATGTGTCACTGAAATGAGGGCGAACACTGTTTTTTGCGAGACAAAATAAAACGTACCATGTTTTATGTTTTTGGCAAGATTATTCGTACCACTCAACTCTAACTTGATATAACTTTCATTTCCTTGGATTTCGTGGAATCTTTGTGTGAAAGGTAACTG